>APFE030611644.1:117759-132607 GCA_000404065.3 Pinus taeda | reverse complement strand
TGATATAGAGACCAAAACAAAAACACATAACCAAGGAGGCTATAAATGGCCTCTACAACAAAAGTCTGTGACCAGTACTACTGGCTACTGCTAGAGTTGCCAACATCATCTGGCTCAGTGTTACTTGGGAGCAGGAGCGAAAGTGGGGAGCGAGAGTGAAAATGGGAGCGGGAGCGACATTTTCAAAAGCTCCTGGTTTGGGAGTGAATCCCAGAGGGGTTCGACAACCAATGTC
Source organism: Pinus taeda (assembly GCA_000404065.3). Classification (NCBI taxonomy): domain Eukaryota; kingdom Viridiplantae; phylum Streptophyta; class Pinopsida; order Pinales; family Pinaceae; genus Pinus; species Pinus taeda. Next base: position 132,372 of record APFE030611644.1, on the reverse strand, counting down.
ACTAACATCAACGTACATAGAGGGATTGGTGCTCTTGATTAAATACGAGTTCCATACCCTAATACATGACAAAATTCAATGGAAGCATTGCAATCCTCCAATCCTGAAATCCTGAAAAAACTGATAAGTCTGCTAGATTTTGAATGAAATCTAAAATTCTACTTTCTCCATATGAAATCCAATGAGGCCGAAACCATTCTCAACGATCCTGAGTCATTTCTTGGTAATGTTAAAAATTTAAGTAAAAGGATGAAAATGAAAATTAAAGAGAATGTCACTTTTACTTTAAGAATTTAACATTACCATGAAATTTGAATAGCATATCAATAGTAGAGAGCATTTGAGTGTGTTAAATAGGGTTTTGGAGTCCAAACCAATCAGCAAACACCTTAAAATTTCATTAAAAAATGTTAAATCGTTGTTTTGGATGGAGTTACGGGCCGTTGTTTATGACTCGGCAGAGTCAATATGGAAACGGCCGAGTTGGCCGAGTCATGGCTGACTCGGCCAACTGAACCATTTCTTTAACCGAGTCACACAGTTTTGGCCAATGAAACGGATCAACTCGGCCGTTTCCGTTTCGAATCGGCCGAATTTTAAAACTATGATTATGATTTATCTAGCAAGTGAGCAACTGTCAACATTTGTCATGTCCAAAATTCAAATAATAATGTTTACAAAATATATCACTTGGTCACCGCCAAGACAAAAAAGGTTCAAATTCCACAAGCCTTACAAGTCTAATGAGTAATCTATGACAAAAAGTAGTAGATTGTGAATATATCTACTAATCTCTCCTTCCACCACGAAGAGAACGTGGCGGCGGGCCTCCACGTGGTGGCAATGAAGAAGATGGTGCCTGTGGAAGTTGTGGCACTGAAACTAATGAAGACGAACCCCCTGTTGTTGGTGTTGAACCATGGAACCTAGGAACCAAGGGACCAGATGGGGGTGGCATCTCAACACGATTATCATCATCTTGGAATTGCTCAAATAATTCATACAAAAAAAAACACTAGTTAACAAAAAAAATTAAAAACATGAATTAGAGAAATGTTTTGTAAGGAAAATTCATACCACAATGGACACACCTGGATAAAAGCGTCCTTTAATTTCTCTAATCGCAACACTCCATCCTCCAAATTGGGCTCCTCTAGATACTTGTCCCAAATCTTAAGGCCTTTATTAGTCTTTTCATTATCACAGTAATGGGACAACAATCGCAAGTTGTAATGAACATAAACCAAGCTCTCTGCCCGGTCTAAACTCAACCTTTTCCTTTTAACACTGTGGATGAAAAAATAAGAGCTCCAACACCTCTCTGCAAAAGAAGTGTTTACCACCTGTGATAGCACCCGCAATGCCAAAGTCAATAGAAGTGGAGTAGCCCCTCCATGCATGTTCCACCACTCAAGAGAAGAAAAAGTCTCTTGATTTCTAATTGCATGCATGCTCCCAAATGGACCAGTGTTAAGCATATAGTTGCTCAACTGTCTCCATACCATGGCAACCTCCTCCTCATCAAGGACTAATTTACTCAATGCAATCATAGATTTTTTGTGAACCTCTTGATCTTGGTGTGGCTTTCTCCTGCTTCCCCCCCAGGTGTTGGTGTTGAAAGCCATGATGGATGATAGTATTTAGGTGTCAAAACATATGCTAATGCGTGCAATGGAACATGTAACATTTCCCATCGGTTTTCCACCTCTGCACGAATATAATTGTACAAGGTGATATCTCTAGGCTCAACAATGTCTTTAATCTGCCCCAACATGCTATCCATTTGCTCATACACCTCCCCAATTATTGGTCGATCTGAATCTCCAAACTTGATCATGTAATAAATTGGTTTGGTGAATTGCAAACATATTTAACCTGTGACCAAAAGTACATGTCAAGAATAGTGCCCTTGGCTGCATTAGCACCATCTCTATCAATGTTAATTTCATCCCATGTTTCAGCACACACCATATTAGTTAAAACTTGTCTCACCTTCACTAGCCGCCTAAAGGTGAGGTAATCACTGGCAAATCTTGTCTTTGCAAGTTTAAGCAACTGCAACTTGGAGTAAGTACCATAGAAGTATTTTACCCTTGTATGCCCTGTGATGAATTTAATGAGTTGCTTCCCTCTCCTGTAAAGCTCATTAATCCACCCACATTCTTTATGCTTCACAATATCATGCATCAAAAGGTTCAATGTGTGAACCAGGTGCCCAGACCAAAAGATGTGTGGATGAGTACGCTCAATAAATTTTCCTATTGCCTTACAATTCGCTACATTATCTGAGATCACTTGAACCACATTATTCGGACCAACATCTTTGATTGATTGCAATAGGAAAACTGCAATGTTTTGGGAAGATGCACTGATGGAGGAGGAGTCATGACATGTAATAAATACTGCACCACTAGCAGAAACACCAAGAACATTTATCAAATGTTGGTTTCTAATATTTGTCCACCCATCTGATACAATGGATTCCCCACAATCTACACACTCAGTTGTAAAATGTGTCAAAGCTCTTTGAACCTTTGCTTTTTCTCTTTCTAATAACATTGTTCTAGCTTTCTCATAGTTGGGGGACTTGTATCCTTTTGGGGCTCCATTGATGGCCTTTACCATTTCATGCCAATAGGGAGAGTGAAGCACATTGAATGGTACACCGCAAGCATAAAGAAATTGGACTATCTTTCCATCCACATCATCCCTCCCAGCAACATTAAGGAAATCCCCTATTGTTCTTTTACCTCCAGAGCTTCCAGAAGTACCTTGAGGAGATGAGCTACCAAATCTAGAGGTTGCACTTGATTCAGAATGAGTTTTTTGTTTCTTGATTTTATGTTGTGCAGTCTCCTCTATTTGGATGTATTTTCTTCTTTGTTCAGATGAAATGTTTGGGCAAATTTGTATCCCCACAGCACCCTTTTTATCGTCACTATCCATCACCCCAAAAAGATGCCTCCACACACAAGTATATGAACCACTAAATGGTTTTCCTCCATGACAACCATGAGGGCACAAAAATTTGTAGCTTCCACCACCCTTTCCCCCTTCAAGTTTGGTCACATAGTTCGACAAGGGTGTTAATGTAGCTTTCCCCTCTAGTTTTTCAGTTTCCCCTTCAGGTTCAACTTCATCCCCTTCCTCTTCAAACCCTTCCTCCTCATCATACATTGGGTCACTCATATTGGGACCACTGTCCCCTTGTGTTTCTTCCATTCTATTCCTACTCCCCCTAGCCATCATTAAAACCAAAAGTGGAATGATACATAGAAGCCAAAAGAACACCATCTTGGAATATGGATATAGGTGGTGGGCAACCTGCAATTAAATGAGCAAATAAAAACAATGGAAAAGAGTAGGAGAGGGAGGAGAAAAATACAAAAAAAAATAAGGGAGTTTGGGGTTTGCACTTACCTCTTTAGCTCTTGTAGATGAAGTCCTCCAAGCTCCTCCTCCTTCACTCCTCCAAGCTCTCTTCTCTTCTCCTCTCTTCTCTTCTCCTCTCTTCTCTTCTCTTCTCTTCTTCTCTCTTCTCTTCTCCAACTCTCATAAACTCAAAGTGAGAAAATGAGAGATGAATGGGGGCTTAAATCCCTTCATTCCCCACCCTAATCCAAGGTGGACCATCCCCAACAAGTCAAAATACAAAAAAAATTTAAAAAAAATTGTTTTTTGGCCACGCGGTGGAAATGGAGGAAGCGTGTACAGAATCGTACACAATGTGTACGCTTTGTACTCTGAAGCGCGGCGCTTCGTATGGCCGAAGCATCGTACGAAGCGTGTTTCGTTTTCGGTCACACGCTTCCGAAAATTCTAGAAAGCGTGTTTATTAGTCCAAAACGCATTTCGTACGACGCTTCCACCATGCATTTGTACGAATCGTAGATTGGGGTTTAGATCCGAGGGGGGACATTTTCTGCAACACTGAGCAAGACTATTGACATTTTGCAATTGGTTCATTCTGATCTATGTGATATGTTTCTAGTGACATCTTTGGGAGGATATTTCTATTATGCTATCTTTGAGGAAGACTTCTCTCGCAAAACTTGGATTTATTTCTTGAAGAAGAAGGACGAAGTGTTCACATGGTTTCGTTCTTTCAAAGCCTTGGTCGAAAATCAAACAAGGAAGAAGATCAAAATATTGAGGACCGATAATGGAACTAAATATGAATCAAATGAGTTCAATGACTATTGTAGAGAAGTTGGCATTAAGAGGGAGACTACTCCACATATACTCCTGAGCAAAATGGTGTTGCTGAAAGGAAGAATTGTTCTATTATAGAAGCCACTCGTGCCATGCTTCATGATCAAAGCCTTCCGAAGTTCCTATGGGCAGAAGCTGCCAACACTGCCATGTATGTTCAAAATAGATGCCCTCATCAAGCATTGGACTCCAAAACTCCCAAAGAAGTTTTCACCGGTAAGAAACCTAATGTTTCTCACTTTAGAATTTTTGGTAGCCCCGTGTATTTTCATGTGTCGAAAGAAAAGAGAAGCAAATTGGATGCATCAAGGAAGAAAGGAACATTTGTGGGCTACAATGAAACTTCTATGGCATATAGAATCTATGTGCCTGGTCAAAGAGAAGTGGAGATAAGTCATGATGTCACCTTCGATGAAGATGATGCCCTTGGGAAGATTAGTAACCTTCCTATTTCAAGGAAGGACAAAGAAGCAGATACAGCAAAGCAGGGAGAACCACAGGATGAGCCGATGCCCGACGTTGAAGGACCAATGGATCCCATTAATCCACCTCCTCATGAACCCTCCTCCTCGAAAAGGAGACCCTCATGGCTTAGGGAAACTCTCGAAGATGTCGAGAATCATATTCCAAGGGGATCTTTTCATGAAAGTAAGAAGCCAAATAGGTACCAAGGGTACTTAGCTGCAATGAGCACCATTGTTCAATTTGAGCCTTGCACATTCGAAGATGTTGTGAAGCACCAAGTTTGGAAGGATGTTATGAACGAAGAGTATGAGTCGATTATGAAGAACGATGTCTGGGATGTGGTCCCTAGACCCAAGGACAAATCCGTTGTCACCTCGAAATGGCTCTACAAGATCAAGCATGGAGCTGATGGAAGCGCTGAAAATTTCAAGGCCAGGTTTGTTGCTCGAGGCTTCTCTCAAAAGGAAGGTGTGGACTATGATGAGATATTTGCACCAGTTGCCCGATATACCACCATCCATTCGATTATAGCCCTTGCTGCCTCGCAAGCAATGTTGTGAACATCCCGATTTTATCTCGAAATCATGATTTTTTGGCCTAGTCGATGTTTGCCGATTTTTACCAATATTTTGATGGTATCTTGATTTTGCTGATATTTGCCGATTTTTACCGATATTTTCTTGATTTTAACAATTTTTTGGTTTTCCGGACCCTTGCCGATTTTACCTTGATGTTGATGTTCGCAACATTGCTCGCAAGGATGGAACCTACACCAGACGGATGTCAAAACCTCCTTCTTGCATGGTTTAATTAAGGAAGAAGTCTATGTAGAACAACCAAAGGGGTTCGAAGTTCAAGATTGTAAGTCACATGTATGCAAGTTGAAGAAAGCCCTCTATGGATTGAAGCAAGCTCCTAGGGTCGGTATGAGAGGATCAACAACTATCTGATGAAGCAGGTTTTACAAGAAGTGAAGTTGATCCGAAACTTTACTTCAAGGTTGAAAATGATAGACCTCTCATGGTACTTTATGTGGACAATCTCTTTCTAACAGGTGCAAATCCTCTCATTCATCAATGCAAGAGGGAGTTGGCTTCCGAGTTCGAGATGAAGGACCTAGGACTGATGCATTATTTCCTATGGTTGAAGGTCTGGCAAAAGCCAGGTGAGATTTTCCTTTCTCAAGGAAAATACATTGTGAAGTTACTTGAAAGATTTGAGATGGTGGATTGCAAGTCCGTGACTACTCCAATGGAACTTAACTTCAAAAAGTTATGCGGAAGTGCTGCTGGGCCCGATTTGGGAAATCCTTTTGAGTATGGTCAACTTGTGGGGGCCCTGATGTTCTTGGTGAACTCTCATCCGGATATATGCTTTGCAGTGAATACCCGAATGTGAGAAAAATGGTGACCAGGATGCCCGAATTCAGATTAGAGCAAGAAGGTGTATTTCCGGGATGTGCCGAAGGAAAGCTCAAAAGGGGACCATTCCCCTCAAGCCAAAGCAAGACCTCTGATATATTACAGTTGGTTCACTCAGACATATCCGATATGATGGCTATGAACTCCTTGGGAGGATATTTATATTACCTCACTTTTATAGATTACTATTCTCGCAAGACTTGGATATACTTCTTGAAAAAGAAGGATGAAGTGTTCACTTGGTTTCATCACTTCAAAGCCTTGATCGAGAATCAAACCGAAAAGAAAATCAAGAGCTTAAGCACTGATAATGGGACTGAGTATGAATCCAATGAGTTCCATGACTTTTGCAAAGAAGCTAGCATTAAGAGGGAAACTACTACACCATATACTCCTAAGAAAAATGGTGTGGCAGAAAGGAAGAATCATACGATTGTGGAAGTTGTCCGTGCTATGCTCCATGATCAAAGACTTTTGAAGTTTCTATGGGCCGAAGCTGCAAATACTGTCGTATATGTACAAAACTGATGGCCTCATCAAGCATTGGGTTCCAAGACTCCCGAAGAGATGTTCACTGATAAGAAACCTGACATATCTCATTTTAGAATTTTTGGAAATCCTGTATATTTTCATGAGCCAAAGTAAAAAAGGAATAAATTGGGTGCATCTGGAAAGAAAGGAATCTTCGTGGGCTATAGCGAAAATACTAAGGGCTATAGAATCTATGTGGCTGGTCAAAGGGAAGACAGATTAGCCATGATGTCACCTTTGACGAAGATATGGCTCTTAGCAAAGTTGACAATCTTCCTACTCTAAGGGGATCTAAAGAAGCTGACACCAGGGAATCGAAGGAAAAGGAAGATAAGATGATGCCCAATGTGGAAGAACCTATGGATCCTGTTGATCCTCCTCCGCAAGAGCCCTCCTCTTCTAGAAAGAGGCCTTCATGGCTTAAGGGGACACTTGATGATGCTAAAGGGCACATTGCACCCAGGGGAACCTTGTAAGAAGCCGACCAGGTATCAAGGATACTTGACCATCATGAGCACGATCATCCAAAATGAGCCTTCGTCATTCGCAGAAGCTGCCAAGCATCAAGTATGGAAGGATGCTATCACTGAAGAATATGAGTCCATCATGAAAAACGATGTCTAGGATATGGTCCCCAGACCCCAGGACAAAGCAGTTGTCACTTCGAAATGGCTTTACAAGATAAAGCATGCAGTTGATGGAAGTGCAAAAAAGTATAAGGCTTGTTTTGTCGCTTGTGGCTTCTCTCAGAAGGAAGGTATAGACTATGACGAGATATTTGCACCTGTTGCCAGATATACCACCATCCGCTCGATCATAGCCCTTGCTACTTCACAAGGATGGAACCTACATCATCTGGATGTCTGGATGTCAAGACTGCGTTCATGCATGGTTCAATCAAAGAGGAAGTCTATGTGGAACAACCCAAAGGATTTGAGATTCATGATCGAGAATCTCATGTGTGCAGGTTGAAGAAGACCCTCTATGGGCTGAAGCAAGCACCCCGAGCATGGTATGAGAGGATCGATAGCTACTTGATGAAGCTGGGATTCACTAGGAGTGAAGCCAACCCTAACCTTTACTTTAAGCTTGAAGATGATAATCCTCTCATATTGGTGTTGTATGTTGACGACCTCTTTCTAGCAAGGGCAGACCCTGTCATTCATAAATGTAAGAGGGAGTTGGCTTCTAAGTTTGAGATGAAGGACCTAGGACTGATGCACTATTTCCTAGGACTAGAAGTCTGGCAGAAGCCACGGGAGATTTTCCTATCTCAAGGAAAATATGTGGTGAAGATATTAGAGAGATTCGATATGGTGGACAGCAAGCCCGTAACTACCCCGATGGAGCTTGACGTCAAGAAGTTAAGCGGTAGTGCTGCCAGCCCTGTTTTACGAAATGCTACCAAGTATCGTCAACTCGTCGGAGCATTGATGTTCTTGGTGAACTCCCGTTCGGATATATGCTTTGTAGTCAATTGAGTCAACATATGGTTGAGCCTCACCACACACATTGGATTGGTGCCAAGAATTTGTTGAGATATCTTCGTGGCATAATCACTCATGGGTTGAGATACACTGTCGGAGATGTGAGACTACTTGGATATACCGATGTTGATTGGGCAGGCAATGCGGTGGACCGAAAGAGCACTTCCGGGTGTTGTTTCTCTTTGGGATTTGCCTCGATATCCTGGATGAGCAGGAAGCAGAAGTCGGTGGCTTTGAGCACCGCCGACGCAGAGTACATTGCTGTTGGTATGGCCTCTTGTGAGGCGGTCTGGTTGCGAAAGCTCTTCAGTGAGCTGTTTGGATCTACATTGGATAACACCGTGATCCTGTGTGACAACCAGAGAGGGATTTGTTTATTAAAGACTCCCGTATTTCATGATCGCTCCAAGCATATCAATATCAGGTACCACTATATTCAGGATATGGTGCAGCGGGGAGCAATAAGGCTCCAACATATCAGTACAAATGAACAAGTCGCCAACATTTTGATGAAACCCCCGGGAAAGGTCAAATTCTTGACTTTCCGAGAACGACTTGGTGTTGTTCAGAGACCCTCTTATGAGGGTCGAGTATGATGTATTGAGCTCTGGGAGCTCCAGGGAGGCGCGAGGTACTTCTTGAAGCGACATGTGACCACAGGGTGACTCGCCATCCCCTGGTGGTGCACTACGTACAGGGTGAAAGGTTCAACCTTCCCCTGTGACACCCCGTGGCGACTGTAGGACAGGATGATTAGTTCTCCTGTGGGCCAAGATGATTAGTTCTCCATGGCGACTGTGGAATAGGATGATTAGTTCTCCTATGGGCCAGGATGATTAGTTCTCCGTGGCGACTGTGGAACAAGATGATTAGTTCTCCTGTGGGCCGAGATGATTAGTTCTCTGTGGCGACTGTGGAACATGATGATTAGTTCTCCTGTGGGCCGAGATGATTAGTTCTCCTATGGCAACTGTTGGACAGGATGATTCGTTCTCAGTGGACGGGATGATTAGTTCTCCTGTCGAGGCATCCTACCCATGCAGTCTGGGACTCATGGGAAGTACCTCTCATCTAATCAATGAGCAAGGGAATGGGGTTAGGGACCATAGTAGTACTATCGATGGACACATCGTTGTATCTATTGTACTCACTATGCTAGGATGACCTCGATACTAATCTGGGATCAGTGCGAGTGGTATGACACACTCTGAGACTGACTTCTGGTCAGTGGAGGATGGTATGATACATCCTCAATCATTTCTTCTTCTTCATAGTTCAAGCAGAGCAGAGCAGGGCCAAGTTGTGCAGGGCAATGCATTTGATGGCTGAGATAGTAGCGACGGTCAGACGGATTGCAGATGGAGTTCTCCCTAGTTGAGAGGGAGTGTTAAAATTGGCAACTAGGGCCAAACTCCATGTGGGTCACCTCATATATGGCAGCTGATATTTTTCCTAGATTCCTCTTGTCGAGAGGTGTAGGATTGATCTAAAGATCATCCGATTTCAACAAGTATTTATGGAGATATGAATTTATTTGTAATTACTTGACAAATTGTCAAGGTTGGCCAGCAGTTAAGTGTGAAGCACTCTTGCCCAGCGTTGCATATAAATAGAGGAGAGGTTGAGTCATTATCTCAACTCATCTCATCCTCTCATCTCTTCCTTGTCTCTTGGGTATACAAAGGAAGGAGGACGAAGATCTCACATGGGAAAGAGGACGTAGCTAGGGCAGCATTGGAGGAGGATGCAGTTAGGGCATCAAGGACGCAGGAAGGTGCAACAAGTGGTTTAGGCTTGCATTGACCAGCATATTGCCTCCATTGGCTGTGGCCTTGTGTGGGCAGCCTCTCCTAGGCTAGCCAAAGAGCTGAACAAGTCTACGTTGACTGTTTGAGGGCACACTTATGACAGTGTTGACTGGTTAGGGCTGGCCGCAGTATGTTGTAGCATTCACTGTTGTTTTGACCATCTTACTTCGACTGTTTTGGGCTGCCACTACTTCTGTTGGAGACCGAGTTTACCTAGGTTGTCTTGAGAACATTTTGGGAGCTAATTGATCCCTTTTGCTATTGTTGTTCAAGGGTTTCATTACTGCTGTTGTAAATCACTGATTAGTGATATTGTACTATCTCTCTCTCTCTGCTGAATTATTGAAGATAAAAGAAGATTTGATCAAAGGGTTCCCCCGCATTGAGGTTTGTCCCTGGCTAGCCGCCACATCTGGTGTCTCTTGTCCTGGCTTGTTTTTTGTCAATCTTTTAATGTTCTATCTGCACTTTACTTTATGTTTATGTGATTGCTAAACAGTGGCTAATAAGAAAAAAAGAAGTAAAATTCTCTAAGCATAGAACATACCATAATTTAACAAGAGAAAACATCTTCCTCGCTAAGAGGGAGTGTTAGTTTATGGATTTTTGGTAGCATCGCATAGGTGTTCTAGCCTTGATTTGTGCGTAAGAGGCTAAAGAACACGAGATGTCCAAAACCCAGAAAACGTTTCGGGAGAAAACACCTAGAGACCACTCAACTGAATTAATTGATCAATACTTAAAAATTGCTTAAGTCTAACTTAAGAAAATTGATTAATTAATGGGTATTAATTGATAAAATCGACTTTTGCTCTAGAGACTTCCAAAAAAGTGTATTGATGGAGTCAAATTGATCTTAGCCATTGATCACGATTCGATCTTGATTGTTGATGCTCCAACGAGAGATTATAAGAGCAAGTCGATGGGATGGAGATAGACACATCGAACCAACAAGGGAGCAAGGCAGTGCGAATTACCCAGTGCACAGTATTCAACGAGGGAAGAATTTGAGCCAAAGAGTGGCAAGAATTGCTGCAGGGAGAATTTCCAAAGAAATTCTCAAGTGGTTTTCCCATTTCCAGCATCAAGAAAGGAAGGTCGAATTATCCAGCAGGAAGGCCGATTTTTGCAGTGCAAGTTGCCCAGTTTTCCAGTGCGAGTTGCCAGAAGAGGGATCGATTCAGTAGCTAATGCCCGGATCAAGCCTCGAGAGGCCTAGCAAATGGTTTCTAGAGTCAGAGACAAGCATGACGACTTGGCAGAAGGTGTTTTGCGACAATGCGAAAGTCTCAGATGCTGCAGTGTGCATTTCTGCCTAGTGGTGCGAGTGCCAGGGAGAATGCAAGTGCCTAGGAGAGGCCAGTATTTTTTCCAATGAGATAAGTTATTGGAGTTGAGCCGGGAAGGCCAGCAGTTGTAATTCTCCAGATTTGCTGCATAATAAAATAAACCCTCATCCGTTGCACCAATTTTCCCTTCAGGGTTTTTCTAGGGACTTTAGTCCAAAATAATTGTGTCAAAATTTGTATGTGTGGGCATCCTATTTCTCAGTTCCTTATTTCACTTCCGCGGCATATTTTATTTCTGAAGAATGCATCAGTGAATTATTTGCTATTTGTCGTATTCAAATAAACTGCTAGTCAGTTAGGAGAATAATATCCAAGTAATTATAAATTAATTATAAATTACAATGAGGATAACTATAATAACAAATAGGGAATTAGGTATAATTAATTAAAGTATTATAATATACTTAATATCTAGGTTAGATTTAAAGAATAATTAAATAAATTGACATATAATATATATATATATATAATTTTTACGTATAATGGGGTAATATTTGAAATTAAATAAATGAATTATTTCTAGCTGATTTGATTTATTATTCCCCTGGTTAACCCAGCTCTAAATATAATAGTATTTTAATATTAAATTAATTAGAGGTAGTTTGACTAGGGTTCTTGAATGATATAGTAGCCGTTAGAGGGTTTTAGCCGTTGGAGTCTCTGCTTGTACTATTTATCACGCTGGGCTGGATCTGTTTTCAACTTGTCCTGATGATGAACCACATTGGTTGGTTCGAAACGCGTTGACAGAAATCTTTCCTATGTGATTTACGCTGAAGCTCTCCTTATAACTAAGAATAATATCCACTTGGTGCATTCGTGGAAATTTCACACACTGCCCCCCAGATTGTTTTCAAAGCTCCAACAAAGTTTAGGTTTCATATCCCTCTCCCTTGGGCGCTTCCTACAACTGACAGGTTTTCTGACTCAAATCTGTCTTACCATAGTGGCAACCTTTCTAGCAGGTCACTCCCATAGCATGAAATCAAATAAAATTATTTTAACCTGTTTTTTAGAAAATTGGTATTCAGATATTTAAGAATTAGTTTACACAAATGTATTCAGTGAACTAAAAATTTTCTTGTGATAACTAGATCTCTTCAATATCTCAGTTTTCCAAGTGGCTATACATCGAAAAAATATCTGAACAGCAAAATATTTTCCTAAGGGCCACTAGAACTTGCAGGTTGATTAAGTTAAAGTTGAAGGAAGTTTTAAGGGTTCTTTCCCACTGCTTCATATCATCAGACAACCGCAACCGTAAGTGGAAATTTTAGTGCAGAACTGGGCTTAAAGTAGGTGATTACCTAGTTTGTGGAAAAATGAAATTGAATTTAGTCAATTTTCAAAATTATCAGAATTTTAATTTCTTAAAACAGGAACGTGGAACCAGGAAGTTATGGATGGGATGACTATTTATTTTAGCCTGATGAAGCTACAAGTGCGAGATGGCCTTATGCTGAATTGAGTTTTGTCCAATTGTTAGGTAGGTCACAACCTACTTTCATCAAATTCCTGGAATTTAATTTAACTAATGGACATATTGATGCTAGTTGTTTTCCTAATCATTTCTGTAGGTCTTACAGAGAACCTTCGACATCTTTTCAAGGGCTAGTATGAAGCATAATGGACTTCAGACCGGCACCAGAACACTCAAGGGCTTCTCAAGGACGATGTGACTCACCTCTCCCATCTTCTGGATCTGCATGTGATTCTCGGATGGTGCCTGCATCAGCGATTACATTTTGGTTCCAAGAATTTAGACTGAATCCATGGGAACTTGTCACAGAGGTGCAGATCACCCGTAGGCTCGGGGGTTTGGTGTCAGATCCTCACAGTCGTAAGATTTTTTTGCTGTGGTTGGTGTTATTTGGAAACAGTTTACAAACATGCTCCGTTAATGCCTCCTAAAACGCTGCTTCAATCTGCTATTTTGTAACCTTGTTTATTATGATGACTAAATTTTATTTTCACGGGAATTTGCAGTCGACAATAAAAGCCTAATTGAATTTAATCGATAACATATACCAGTTTAAGACAGCCCTAGAGCTTATATTTCTTCTTTTCATCGCATTTCTATGTTCAGATCAGAGAGGGCAAAGTTTTCATTATTTTATTTTTACAAGACGCTTCATTAGTACTGTGGTGAGCATCCCCTTACCCATTCCGGGAGTATTAAAATAGAATGTAACCAAGTATTCCTTCGGCTGAGATGCGACCGGGAAAAGTGTCCCTCGGGGATTTGAACCTTGGTCTGGGTACGAAACACCTCGGCTTTACTATCAAAGGGAACCAAACTTTCCCAAAATCCTGCTCAAAGGATTTTCCTAAATGCATGAGAGGGAAAGTTCGTTGGTATTGGATCATTGGTGTTATTGGTCTCCAAAAATCAGTTCTCGTTAAGTTAAATGTTTTCTCAGCTCTGCTTCATCTATCCCATCACATTATATCAGGAGTTAAATGAAATTGAGACATAGTTTCCATAAATCCAGATGTTTCAGCTTGTGGACATTGTTGCAACAACAGATCCTGGTTTCAATTCTCACTACGCCTTTTCCACACTGATCGTCTCATCCAGGATTGATTTATCCGACCTGGTTATATTTAACTAAATCGTCTAATACAACAAGAACCCAATTGTTATGTGAAACAGTGAAACCAAAAATACAGGTGATTGGGAAGCAGAACATACTCTTGGGTCTCCGGGATGCTGTTCTGGGTGCAGCCGCAGCAGCAACAGAAGTGCTGGGGCCGCTACCGTCCATGGCAACAACAGCGATAATTTGTAAGAACCAGACCCGAAATTTTCAGTCTTTTCATGGAGCGCAGAAAATGTATGTCAGCGACGAGTCAAGGGCATGATCTGTGAACGCTATTTATGATAAAGCTCGCCTACGTACCTTCATAACGCTTTCGTTGTTATTCGGAATAAAAGATAATTCATGGGGACAATCTCCCTGGTCATTGGAGGACCGTCTTGGTATGAAGCAACTGCTTCTGCGGGTCTTCAATGGCAACCAAAAATTCACAATATTCTATTATTTCCGCTTCTTTTCAAACAAAACAATATATGGATTTGAAAGATTGAGAATAATTCACAATTAGTATTTTGCTTCAGAGCAGGTTAAAGCCTGGATTCCTACCCCTTTGATTCGAGCTGGGGCTGTGGTTATCTGTCGCTTTTTCCACTTGCCATTTCCCTTGGAGTGGTTAAGGTATCGTTTTTTTTTTCAAGGATGGTTCGATCGTTGAGTGCCAAATTGGTGGGAGTTTATTTTAATCAGCATAATCACATTAATTAATAAATATGTTAATGTATATTAATATTAAATATTGTTAT
>APFE030611644.1:58695-80689 GCA_000404065.3 Pinus taeda | reverse complement strand
CCTTAGACTCCTATATATAGAAAGGAGGTCTTTTCATTTGTATCATCCAAGAATTGTTCATTCATGTAATGTAAAGGAGGTTGCCCCCTCGAAGAGGTTGAATTCTAAGGCGTTGATCTATCTTTTCTATCTTTTCTTGAGCTGGTTTCATAACAGTCAACCATTGAAGGAAACAATGCATAAAAAGATAGAAGAATATGAGTTTTCATTATGTGCTCAAAGTCAAGGAAGCATGCTAAGAAGGACAAGGAATCAACAAAGATATGATTTTTCTCTTAAGGAAAATCAGAGTAAAATTAAAAGATATGATTATTTTATGCTCGTGGTGGATATCTCTCAAAGTATCAACTGCAACAATCATAAAATTCAAGCAAGTGAAAGCGGTATCAACCCATATAATCCTCCTACATAGATCAAGTAGAATGAAGGAAAGGTATGAAAAAGAAAGAAAGAACTTAATCAGAGTAGGCTAAACAAGAAATTAGAAGAAGATGTCCCTATTAAGATTCAACCAACCAAGATATGGAAGGAAAAGGAAGAAAATCTACTCAAGGGGAGTAGATCCTTACTTTCTCTTCATTGAAAAGAAGAGGATGGCTTCAAGTGCAACCAAAGCTAAAATATGCAAGTAACAAGAAGAAATATACATAGTGGTGCATATGAGTGTTTAAGGTAAATTCGAGCTCATTTTCTATTGTTGAGATGAATTTATTTATTTGTATATAACAACACTACATAAGAAAGAGATAACGAAGGCAACATAGTCTTAGGGGGAGTACACAACATCATCTCAAGTTACATGAAGAAGAGAATAATCATTGAAGATGAGCTACAAAAAAGGTATGGTGTGTTAAATGACCTAAAAATAAAGACAGGTCTGTAGGAACAACTCTCAAGAAGAAGTAAAGAAGGTATATGTGTGGTAAGAAGAAAATAAGGAAGTTAGAAAATAAACAAGCATCATAATTTGGCCTTAGAAAGAGCTGATTTATCACATAAAGAAGGATGGTGCATAAGCTCGTGGGGGAGATGCACAAGAGTCAATTTCTCAAGAAAAGAAGGAAATGAAAGTGTAAAAAGCTTAGGGGGAGCAAATGTATAGTTGTACATGTTCCTTGGTTATCAATTGGTATCTCTATGTCAATTGGTATTCTTTGGTTCAATAAAAATAGCCATGGAGAAGTGAAACTTTCAGAGGAAAAAGAGCTCAAACATTGGAGTCAATGGAGGAAAAGACCTTGAAGAGATGGAGGTGATGGTAAGTATGCATAGGGGGAGTGTGAGCAATCACGGGAGTAGTAGCAACAACAATGACACTTGCATTATGGTTATTGGTATAGAGATGCATTAGCAAATGAAAAATGATTAGCCATTGGCTTCTCATAAGCAAAGGAGGAGCACAAGTCTACAACAACAATGGAGAAGTGAGCAACCTATTATATCCCTTTACAAGGAAGACGTCTTAAAATAAAAAATGAGTAAGAAATTACCAAGCCATTTTCAATTGATGTCAAAAGGGGAGAATGAACAAACATTGGAGAATAAATGGGACAATGAGCAAACATTAGTAGCATGGCAAGAGGAGTCTTGTCAATCAGCATTGCCACCAATGGCCAATAATGTTTGTTAATGTTGCCATCAATGCCAAAGGGGGAGATTATCGAGTAGATTGCAAGATGGTTGTCATTGATGTCAAGGGCCTACAAATTCAAGAGGGTTGATTTGAGAATCTATTGATAATATTACTGATGTGTTTTTGAATACATTATTTAAAAACATATATTTGAAGGCATGTTATTTGTAGCACATCAAACCAGGTGCTCTTGAAAAGTGTGTAGTTGGATATTCCTCTTAGATACTTTTCCAATGGTATATAGCACTTGTAAAATCTCCCAAGGGATAAGGAGTTATGGTGGTTTGAATTTTGGCAGGGTTTTAAGCTTCTTGGTTCCACAATATCCAAATTGCGGACACCCTTATTTATCGTCAGACATGTGGGGGGGGGAGGGGACTTGTAATTGATGTGGACCATTAGATCAAGGCAAATGAAAATATGTTGATTGTGCACGTTGAGGAAGGTGCACATGTTTTAGTCATAGAAGCAACAAATTGCAAACCCCCGCTGCTATGTTAACTATCAATCATACGGGGGGTCTCGTAATTAAATAGGACCATCAATCAAGTGGTGGTTAATCTAATCAATGGTCAGGAAAGTTGGAAGGTGCACTAGCACTATGAACATAGGGACTTAACCAAATGCATAAATGATTAATGGAGGAACAAGACGTACAATTCCCTGTCAATCAATGAATGTCACATCGCAACAGGTTAAGTCAAGAACTTGTGAAGTTGATGGCATGAATAACAGAGAGTGGGAAAAGAAAACTTTCCAACACTAGTAAATGATGTAGATTCAATGTTGAGGTCATTGTAAATTAACGAAGGAATTGGCTAAACAACACTGGACCCCCAACACTCCTCCATACAGGCAACAACGTGGCACCACTCATAAGGTGACATGTGGCATGGGGATGATGTAATGTTGCACATCACGTGTCACACCAAGTTTAAGCTGAAGAAGTTATAAAGTTTAGTGTAATGACATGGTTAACGGAAATTTCCATACGAGAAGGCAATTGACAGAAAGTCTATTGTCAATTGACTAACAATGCACTACATTAGGTTTAGTTTGATGAGGACATGCAAACTTGGCATGATGAGCACAATGTGAAACAAAAGGCGCTAGATGGAGAAATATCTCTTGAACATGAAGTATAGCAATTAACATAAATTCAGTGCCTCAAGCCCTTTTAGATTAGCAAATAAAATCAATGCAAAACATAAACTTGAACCTCCCACTTTTGCACTGTGACAGGCGACTGACAACTAACGATGACATAACAAATATGAAATATGGACCAATAAGAAAGTGACAGGTGGCAGATAGGTGGCATTGATGTGACCCAATGATGAGGAGACACATCGCAGACATGTGGTAGCTGAGACATGATGTGGCACACTAGTGGAGTGACACATGGTAGGTGTTTTTGGATCTTTTGGGTGGCCAAGTAGGCAAAATATGAGTGATTGTGGCACCACTAATAGGATATCATGTGGCATGAAGACATCATCATGATGTAGGCATGATGTTAGCTAATGACTTGGCATATCTTTGGGATTTGTGCTGAGAGGCCGATTTGTAAACACCTCTCAATGTTAATGAGTTTTGTGGTTCTAGCCTTTGGGCATATAAATTCTATTTGTTGAAGGTTAAGGGAGCGGTGAAGTGAATTGGTGAGAAGTTCAACACCCTCCATGCTTAAGCTGCAGGTCATGGCTCAAGGTTATATGGGAAGAGTGCAATTGAGCGAGCATCTCTTCTATCCTCCAATAGTTAAGCTCATGGTTATGAGGTCATGGTCTCATGTGTTAGGTGCTAAAGTTTTAAGGGTGTGACACAATTGAAATTTGGTGTTTTGTGTGCCAAAGATTAATTATGTGATAATAAAAAGAATTATTGTGTAATGGTTCCACAGATTATGAGGAATAGGGATATGATTTCCCATGATACTTACTAATAAAGGTGAGATGGTTGATTGAAATCGTTCAATATTAGAGGATGAGGCAGAGCACAAAATTAGGCAATGAGAACTCTAAGGAAAAACTATAGCTAATTTCATTCGCCATCTAAAGTACTTCCTCGAGCTATGTAAGGAATAATCAAGTTCATCTTCGAGCCATGTGAGAATGAATGAGGTTCCTCTTCGAGCCTTATGTAATTAATTGAGGAAAACATTACAATGTTGTGAGTGATGTGGGGAATTGTGTTCGACTGAATTGAAGTGTATGAAGTTGTGTAGTGTGAGAGGGGATTCCACTAGAGAAAGGAAGGAGGCTATTGAAGTAGCAATGGAGGTCGAGAGTTGAAGAGGCTATGAGTGTGAGTGGCTTAGTGTGTAGAACAATTGGGTGTTGTAAGATTCTACAAGGGCCAAGAGATCTCGTAGAGTGATGAAGAAGATTCAATTGAACATAAACAAAATAGAACAAATCTAAAATGATGTGATAAGATTTGAGTGTGAGGAGAGATGCAAAGCAAAGGTAGAGTTAGAGGATGTTGAGCTATACAGTAAGATATCTGGCTGATTATATCAACAAGTTTAAAGTAACATAACACTTGTGGATTTGAGTTTGAAAATGAATGGAAAAGGGATCTACAAGGTTCTATGAGTCGGTTCATGTACATTAGGGAGTTGGTGCTTCCTTCAGGTGGGTGTCTGAGAAACAACTCGGGGGTCGGTAGCTCTTACAAGTGGGTTCTTACAAACCAGGGAGTTGGTGCTTCTTGCTAGTTGGTGTCAACAAAACAGAACAAAGGGAGTTGGAGCTTCCTATTGGTTGGTTCTAACAAAACAAATAGGGGTTGGTGCTCCTGCAAATGGGTGCTTGCAAATAAGGGAATGGTTGCCTCCTTCTAGTGGGTGTTACTAAATATAATGTAACAGCAAGTTGGTGCTTGCATTTACATAAATAACTAAAAAGAAAATTGATGGTTTTCTCCCTTAATGTGTTGCATATGTGCATGTTGATTATGGTGTTGTTGTGTGATTCGTGTGTTCCTTTATGATGTTGCTTACACGAATTATTGCTAAGTAATTTGAAATTATAATTTGGCAATAATTGTTAAAATTAGCCATGATACTGATTCAACTCCCCTCCACCCCCCAGTATTATATTGGTTTCCAACGCACTGGTGAGTTAGCAATGTTTGGACAAGTTTGTAAGGGAACCAACTATTCATATAGATTGTCAAGAGGACACGAAACATTTGACAAGGAATCTCAAGTTCAATTTTTGGGTGAATGGTATTTTTGAATTAATAATTGTAATATCATTAGAATGTAAAGTTCTTTTAGATGGATGCAATAGAAAGCATTATGTGATATTTACATATAACTCTCCTATGATGTTACAATGAGACTTAATGGATGGAAATAATTCCTTTTATTTTAACTCGTTCATGCAAAAGCTATGTGGGATAGTTGGCATTATTTACTAAAAAGTCATAACTATTTTCCTTAAAAAGCAAATTAATTAGCTATGTGGTTAGTTAAAAAAAATTAATTGATCTATACAGAGAGATGACTTCAATCACAATTTTTTTCTTAGTAAATTGTTATCAATGGGCAATAAATATATTGAATAGCAAGACATAATGTTATTATGTTCACATAATGGTGTAATGAACATGTGTACAACCTTTGTGGTAATTGATGGTATTGTCATGGTCTCATCCTCAACTTGTACTGTGGGAATTAAGTGGAGGATGGAGGATTTGCGAATATTTCTATTTTGGCGAGGGTTTCTCTATGAGGGTTAATCTGGCGAGCACATTTCCTTGGAGTTCACTGGCCTATATGTCCCCCGCTAGTTTTTTTCCGGAGTCCTGAAGGCTCCTCGTGAAATTTTTTCTTTAGGGAATTGAATCCCCAAGATAACTCATTATCAAAGAAAGGTCTCTCTGTGGAGGAAGGATACATTTTCTTTGAAAAGTGACAGGGCTTACAACTTCCGAGAAGTGGGAGACGTCATCTTCCTACAGGCCATCAACTGCAACAAATTCAGTTACTCGAGTAATAGTCTGTCTTTTTGTTGGCTCTTATTACTCTTTCTTGAGTATTTGGTGGCTGCTAAAATTTTGTTAGCTTTTGGACATGTTTCTCTTTGTCTTCTGGTTTGTCGAACAATCTTCATTTTTTTGTTTTGTTCAATGGGAGAATCCTTTGTATTAGATTTTGGTTATGTTTCCAAGTTTTTTTTGTCTCTCTATGTAAATGTTGTAAGTCCTGGCTATATTTTTGTTTGTGAGGTACATAATGTGGATTCTAAAGTGATTGTACTCCTTTTTTTATTCAATGAAAAGGATGAACTTCCCTTTCTAAAAAAAAAATCTATGGTAATTGACCAAATATATACCATAGTTAACAATAATTTCCTTGTTTCTTTTTATCACTAAAATTGCTTGATGTCAAGTTCAAGAAGTATAGTACAATAAAATCCAATGTGGTTTATACCTATTTCAATAGGTCAACACTTGATGATGAAATACATTATAGTCCACAATTTAAGATTTATCTAACCATTACTTTTGGAATTAATGAAAATGTTTTTATATTATGGGTAAATGTATTCGATCAACTAGTGTGGTTTATACCTATTTCAATAGATCAACACTTGATGATGTAATACATTATAGTTCACAGTTTAAGATTTATCTAACCATTACTTTTGGAATTATTTATTTATTTAATTTAATATTATATTTTATATTTATAATTTATATTATATTTATTTTATTTTATTTTTATATATATTTATTTAAATTATTTATTTATTGGGTAAATGTATTCGATTAACCTAGTCTTACCAAGAGTACTACAAAAGCCTGTAAAAGTTAAATTAGTATTCGATATATTTCTCTAGAACGAATAACAACTGAGGAACCCCCTTTACTCTTCAAAAAATAATTCTATAATGGTATTATAACAAAATTCAATAAAGCGAGGAAAGAAGGTAAACTTTGGAAATACATTTATGTCTATAAATCTTCTTAAGAGTCATTAGCAATCGTTTTCATGACCAAAAAAAAAACCATGGTGAAAATCTACTTATATCTTTGTGTGAAAATTTAATTTAGATTTATCAATAGATTTTAGCTAAAGTGGTTTAGCGAACAATTTGTTTCTTAGTTGTCTGGATTCAAGTCTCCCGAGACATGTTTTAAGTAGCTCGTTTGCGACATTTATCAAATAGTTATAACTAACATAATAATAACATCTAATATTTAGAGGTTACAGATTCTCAAAAGTTTCTTATTCTAGTTAATTAAAAAGAAACTTGAAAAAAAATCAAGATCTGGTAAGTCCAAAGTGTGATATGGCACAGATTTATATATAAATGATATTTAATTCACAACCGGGTGATCGACCACTGGCAATGTAATGCAACAGTGCGTCCTAACACTGCCTGTTCACAACATTCTTCTTTCTTGGCATCAACTGTAAAACAAATCGACAATGAAATTAAAACCTTCTGAAGTATGTATTAATAAAGTCAAGTTAAGCCCTATTGTATTGTTAGGATTGGTTCACAAGAAACTATATCAACCAACAACAAACCTGCTTGAAACTCAATGCCCCTTTAAGCAATTTTGCAGATTGTTATACCTTCTATTGTTATTGGTTCAGTTATAACCATTGGCGTGAATTGAACATGAGCAGGATTCATATTAATAATGGTGGATTTTCGTAATTATGCCATGATTAATTGAGAGAGAGAATTGGCTTCCAAATGACGTGGTTAACGGAAATTTCCATATGAGAAGGCAGTTGACAGAAAGTCTACTGTCAATTGACTAACAATACACTACATTAGGTTTAGTTTGATAAGGACATGCAAACTTGGCATGATGAGCACAATGCAAAACAAAAGGCGCTAGATGGACTTTTACCTTCAACTCATTCACATTGACTTTGTGATAGAAATTGTAAGTCGATTTGAATCCTGAAAAGATGGGCTTTTATATGAAAATTGTGGTTTATTTATTTTTTTCTTCTTCTTTATTATTATTATTATTATATTTTAATTTTACATTATTTATTATGGTTATAAATATAAAATATTTAAGAAATAAGAGTACATAGTAGTTAGTACTTGCTTGTTTAGTTTAAATATAGCTTAATTAAACAAAAAAACAAGAAAAACAAATATTTCATCATAAAAATAAAACAACTAATAAAATATTGTATTATTAAAAGTCATCATAAAAAATAAGAAATATATTTTAATTAATATTGTTTATATATTTTTTTTTGTAAACTGCGGAAGGACTATTTCTTCTATTTCTTCAAGTCGAAATCATTATATAAACATGATGACCTCAACCCGCCCCAGGGGGAAACCAGGTATTTTTGACCATCTTAAGTCTTTTACTGCCATCCAAAAATAAAAGGTCTTAAGCCTATTTGTCCATGCTATATGCACTATACAATCGTAAAGACTACCCATATTTCTCATCTTCCTTCTATACCTATCACAACAAAATTTGATGACAAAACTACCATCTACTGTCTTCATAAAAGCAAAAAGAGATGTAAACTAACATGACTATGCCTCCTTGCCTGGCTGCTGGTCCATATCCCTCTTGATGTCAGGATGGCATTGCTTTAGTTGCTGTTGAATTTCATCCATCCTCTTGTCCTGCATGAGCAAGGTAATCTGTATATTCTTCAGTTCCTTCTTGAGGTTAGGAATCCCTTGAGATAGCTCAGCCATTTCCATAGCTACTTGTTCCATAGCTTTGGCAAGCAACCTCTTCATGACCCAATAAACATGCAATGCTTGTTTATAAAGGGTCATGTGGCCTCTCGTATTACCAGGATTCGGGAGGAGATAAACCCAATCCTCCATTTCAGGGTCAGATTGGCCCTAGATAGCCTCCTCCTCCATGTGCTGAATAATTCTCCTGACCCCTTTGTTAGTATTCTGGTAGTAAGCCCTTTAAGCAAACTGCACTTTCCTTCCCACTGATTCTCTGGTTTTCCTGCTATAAGCTGGAACCTCCTCCTCCCTTAGACCCCCTGTTTTTCCCCTGCCTCTGCCTCGCTGGCCTCTCCGACCTCCCCTGCCCCTTTTCCTACTGCCTTCTCCTACTGCAGTCCGCCTGCTCAAGCCATACGCGCTGCCCTCTTCTTTAACTCCTCCACGCTCGCATCTTTTCTAGCCTTCACCCTCCCACAATTCCTGACTACCTTCTGTCTCAACGGCCTCACTCCTTCCCCGTTTAACCCGCGTCTGATGGAAATTGTCATCGTCTGAGTCAAACAGTGCGACCTCCTCCTCGCTGTCATCCGGGACCGTGACTGTCTCTCCACCAACTTGCTCCGACGCCATTCCCTTACCCTTTGCACTCCACTTATTGACTTCTTCAGTGGCAACGGACTCCCTGCTTCTCCCACGCCTCCTGGTTTCCATCCTCACCCGCGAATCTACTATGGACTCCTTACAATGCTGCTCTCGGTCGCCAAAACCAATTTGCCTCGCTGCGCTCTTCTTCTCACTAGCTTTTCGTTCCTCCCTTCTCTGCTGGTATTTATCATGCCACCCTCCTTTCCTCGTCTGCGTCCTCCGCCTTCCGCCTGCCATGGTAGCGGAATCCTTCTGCCACCTGTTCCTGCACTTAACATCCCTGTATTTTCGACCCTCGCTTGAGCCTGCAACCTTACCGTTCCTGTCTGACGTCCGGTCAATATCACCTCCCTTCCTCCCTATTCTCCTTATGCTCCACCTTGAAATGTAAATTGCCTTAATGGTCTGGCTGCTCCGGGCCATCATTACATGATCTTCCCCCGCTTTGAAGATCATCCTCTCCCGCCTAAACTTCAATCTTTCGCCCGCCGCCCAACTCACCCCGATCGGGGGAATTAATATTGTTTATATTAACATACATATATTTATGTGTTTTATTTTATTGAAAAAATTATAATTCATGAAAATAAAAATAATAAATAAATCAATAAATCAATCAATCAATCAAAAAATTAAATAAAAAAGAAATGAAACAAATAATTAGGCAGCGAATAAAAGTGGAAGTTACTAAAAAAACCCGTAATAAAATCTCAACCAATCACTTTACAAATAAAACAAATTTAAATAATAATAAAAAATAACGAAAATTAAATTAATATGTTATTTCTTTTACTCAAATTTAATTCCCAAAATTAATATGTTTAATTTTATAATAATTATATTATTATAATAAACTTTAAGAAAATCAATTTATTTTAAAATATTATCTTTAAAATTAAAAAACTAAACATTAAATTTATAAAAATATATATTTTATTTGAGTTATATATATATAGATATATATAATTATTAATAATAATTAATAAATTTAATATTAAAATAAATTTATATTGATTTAAAAATAAAATCAATTAAACTTTATTGAATGGAGAGGATTTCATTTTTTAAGTGAGTAAGGTTAAAATTCATTATAATAAAGAAGAGAGACCAAAAATGTAACCATATTAAAATTAATGCGATAAAAAAATCATAGTAAATGATTTAAAAAAAAAAAAATATTCTTTGAATTACAATTTTTTAAACTATAAACTAATCATATTCTTTACAAATGCATTAAAAAAAAACCTTGTTTAAATCCATAAAACCTTAGTTAAATAAATTTCAATTTATCATAAATACTTTAATTAAAAAAATATCACATACTTATTACAGGAATTGAGAGAGTTTCATTCAACTAAACTCCAACAACAAAGGATTCCCTTATATCAAATCAACATATATTTCTTTAATCACTGAGGCTTGCCCACCATGTAATTATATCCCTTGAGTTCATAAGTAATGTTATTAAGAGATGTGACCATGACGTGATTGAGATGCATGTTGACCTACCCTTTGATGAAAGAAGAAGAAATGAACCATGGGTCCACGCTAAGAAGATGTAAATCATGTTCTTTATCGATTCGTGCTGCAGCGACCACACACAACCACCTGAGGCTATGCCATGTGGGAGGGATGTGCCCCACTCCAAAATCAGTGGTCTTAGTCCACACACAACCACTTGAGGCTATGCCATGTGGGAGGGATGTGCCCCACTCCAAAATCAGTGGTCTTAGTCATTTGTAATAAATAGGTTCCCTAATCTAGCCGACACATCAAAAAATGTGTAGAACATATAGGCATGATTTAACCCATCTCCCCTTTCAATTGTTCTAAAAGGCCCCGGTCCTCTTTCCCACTGGCATCTGCAGGGTCCTTATTGCCTACCACAACGGCCACATGAGGTGACAAATTATTCCATCTTTACTTCCATACTTTTACCTCAACCATGGAACATAGAGAGACAAGTTTATAATTTAGTTGCATGGACAAGGAAGGAAGAGTGGGGAATGAAGAAAGATGAAAAGTAACCTTCAATCATAACTTAGATTCTAATAGTCAAAAAAGGCCACAAGAGTTAATGTATTTGTGGCCTACTCCTGGACATGCATGGGACCATAAACAAGTGTATTCTTCAATATACCTTCCAGTTTATCATGTCCTTCAACTTCTTTATTCTTCGACATACTTTCCAGTTTATGATGCCCATTAACTACTCTTCATAACCTCTCATGATTTGTGGAAGGAGGAGCCACATGACCCCTTTCAAATTGTGTGATTAGTTTATTATCATGACCGTAATTAAGAAGACTTTGGAATATTGAATAGGGAGTTGTGATGTCATAATGTTTATATAGGAAGATGGGAGGATGAGATGTATAATTTGAGTGGTTCTCAAAATGTGTTTTAGGAAGAGAAAATTAAATTAATACCCAATTACCATTTTTTTAAAAATTAATTATGCCATGATTAATTGAGAGAGAGAATTGGCTTCCAAATGGCCATAATGTATGGAATGTATAGGTTTTGCACTTATACTAACCACATATATCCATAGGTTGAGTTTCCATCATGTATTAGACATACCAAATTAACCTAAAATGATACGAGGGTCTCCATCTCATCTCATGAAGACGTGTTGAAGTTCTCTTTTAAGTCTCTTCAATGGTCCAAATGTGTGACTTTGGTTTCTCATTTGATGTTTAGTATGGTTCACTTACTTAATCTTTGTTATTTTTTACCTCCTAGTCACATACTTGTCCCCGGTAGGTTACTTGGTTTCCTTATTTAGGTCCCCCTTCTAGGTAACTAGACCAATTCTAGGTCTCATGCATCGAATGATGCCCTAATTACTTAGAGAGCCTCATTTAGGTACATAAGCATCGTCAATTTCGGTAGCATGTATTTTTTAAGGAGTTTACTCAGTAGATTTATCATTTAGGTTATTTGGGCATGCAAATTATTTTATATCTATATTACTTGTGGCTTGCACATACATACATTAATAATGTCACTTCTAGAATGTGTGCAACATATAGGCATGCCAATATCCAAGCATTCCCAAAGTTATTTATGTCATTCCCTTAATTTTTTTAAAGGGGATCCTTTGGTCTCTCTTTTTCATACTAAAAACTCTCTTGTGGACTTGTGATTTCCTATCACCTTCCATGCTTTTGGGATTGCCAAGTTCTTCGCTCTCCAACAACCATTCACAAATTGAATGTTGTTGTAGTGGGTGTCTTTTTCTTGATGGTTTGGGTTTCCTTTGGTTGGATAGGTTGGTTACATCTTATGGTGTCTTAGATCCATCCCTTTACATTTCGATCAATTCCCACTCCTGCCTCAAGGGAAGCTTTGATGCATATTTATTAAATAGTATGTAACCTTTACTACTAAGGACAAATAAAGCATGCAATCATATATATATATATCCTTTTTGTATGGCTATGTTTTTCTTACTTTAATTTCTTTATATTGAAGATAGACCATCCTAACAGGTTTTCACGCGAGAAGGTCAACATATTTAGGGGCATCAGGGATCCCAACGCTATTTAATTTGCTCATTTTTTGTCACTTCCTTACCAACCGAGGTTGTTATCATTAGTTTACGTAAATTAACTTAGATTAGTTTATGATGAAATATAGTTTAAGGTTTTCACTTGTTTAACACATAAATAAACTATCGGTTCCTTATTGGTTTGTTATCACCATAGGAATCGAGAAATCAATTATCAACCTTGGTTTGATATTTTGTTGTTGGATTCAATCATCGATGCTCCATTCCTGTTGTTGTCATCTTGGTCTTCATCCTTCATGAACAACCAAGTCTTCAATGTCTGCAATGGCCAAAGTTTTATCTAGTGCATCCAATGACATATCGACATTCCTCTTGTCATCCAATGATATGTTGGCACTCCATTTGTCATCACCATTTTTCATTTTCCAACACTTCCCTGTCATCACCTATTTTTTCTTTATCCAATGATAGTTGATTCATTCATCCTTCATTGGCAACCACATCTTAAATGTTGGCAATGACCTAAATATTTTCCATTGTCATCCAATGACATGTTAATAGTCCACTTGGAATCACCTCTTTTGTCATTTTTCGACAATCCAATAACGCTCCAATGTCATCACCTCTTTTATCTTAATCCAACAATCCATTGAATTTCCATATTTAGTCATACCTTGTATCATTGTCCAAACATATAAAATCCCTTGGGGTAAAAAATTTAACATTGGTAGTTAGCCACTTGCCCACTCTAAGTTCAACCATGTTCCATTGAACTAATTATGGGGTTTAAGATCGCCACCAATGATACTTACTTTCATGTTTAAAAATAAATATGGAACTTGCTTTTTATTGTAATTGTAAACACCGGGTCTTTGGTTTCAAAAGTATCTTTAAATTATGATTCTTAATTATTAAAACCTAATCACAAATACGATATTCAAAATTGCTCAGATTTTTATTTAATATTCAAAACTCTTAAGGTAGGGAAAAGATCATATAATGATCATGTTATGGGAGGATCAATGCCTATTCACTTGTCTCTCTGAGATAACAACCTCCTATTGAGCTAAGCTCCAATCTAACATACTCCAATTTCTCCTTCACGAGGAGGACTCCATCCTTATTTATAGCTTGTTGCAAAACCCTAATGCTATCTAACCAATGTACCTTATTTAATGAGGTCACCTTACATTTATTCAATATGAACTACCTAGCAGGCCTCATTAATAAACATAGTTAATCAAATCCATGTTACATTGAATGGCCACCACCATTATTACTTTAATGGGCCCTTTGATTCCCTATTAAACCCCTTGGGAGAAGCCCACCATTCCACCACTTTGAAAAACATTTCCCTAAACACTTATATTGAGGAAACCATAAACCAAAGTCCCATGTATGGGTGTTGACCACAATGTTGAAGTAGTCCAAGGAGTCATGGTCCCATGTACAAGTACTAGTTTCAATGCTAAAGGAGTCGAAGAAGCTCAACCATAAACTAGGGTTCCATGTATGAGTGCTAACCACAATGCTAAAGTAGTATTGGAAGCTCGTCCATGAGCTATGGTCCCATGTACAAGTACTACCCTCACTATTGTAGTACAAGTAGCTTATCCATAAACCTAGGTCTTGCATCTTGGTGGTTGTGTTGACTCCCAATAGATGACACTAGAGCTCAACAAACAACAAAGTATTGTGCTTTAAATGCCCACCATGATCATGTGAATCCAAATAAATAACACTATCAATATTCAAAAGATCATTAGTATAGCTGTAAAAGAACACTCGTGGATACAGAAGGAACATTAACATTGCAAAATATGTAAGCTAAAAACTAGTAAAAACTAGTAGCAATAATTTATCTTGACTTCCCTCAATGATGTTCAATTCAATTTGAGGAGTATGGTCATCAAATAGAAATTCAAAATAGTTATATTCTTAGAAATGATAACTATCCATATACCAGTCATCATAACCATCCTCTAAATCATCCCAAGCATATATGTCTCTTGTATACTCCTTTTCAATGTCTCCAAATTTCCTACCTTTTGAATGGTTTATATGATTCCTACAACTTTTGTACTCAGTGCGCTAGACAAAGTTACTCTATTTGAACTGCTTTAGGGTGTAAAATCCCTTATATTTTGAGTGGCCAATGTTTGATATACTCTTTATAATCCATAACAAGTTCAAAAAAACTTACAATTGGGGATTCTTCCACATAATATGCAAGAGACCGTGCATAGGCCTCAATAATGGGTGCCAACATATCCATGTAAAATGCCATAAGCTACTCAAAGTATGAAATCTAGGTTTTGAGGCAATGAGTTTCAAATGGTGCTTATTTCCTTAATATTGATTAGAATAACTATTATGACCCAAATTTAGAAATAACATATTTACTTCGTGCTTAATGGTGCTCATCTTGTTGCAATTGAGTTCTTAAATAAAGAGATAATAATGCGACAATTTCTCATAGGGTTTTCAGGACCTAACTTAAAATGGGTTGTTGGGTATTGTGCTTTAAATTACTTACATTAAAATTTCTTGATCCACGTTTGTACACTTATGAAGTATACTACACTATATATGCTAGGAGATTAACTTTTCAATTTTAATGCTAAATAAAAATTTATTATATTGAAAGCAATAACAAAAAAATAAAAAATAAAAAAAATTAAATGATCTTTAGTTTTGGTTGAGCTTTGAGCAGCTGCGCGCTCGCTCGGCCTGCTTCTTGCAAGATCCGCACTCCGCAGATCAGGAACCCTGCGTCCTCGCCCACGCCTACATCCTTCGGTCTCTACGGAAAGGTCCGCCGAGGGCTCTATCTACTGATTGCAGTCGGCCAGGTATTGTCCGCCGAAGGCCCTATGCACTGGTTGCGGTCGGCTAGGGTTTGAGCTGGATCTCCATGGAGGAGCCGGATCCCCCTCAGGGACCTTCCTCCCCTTCTCCTTCTTCAGCCGCTGAGGCCTTCAGATCCTTGCTGGCCTCCCTACCCAAGAAGAAAGCTGTGGACGTTGCCAAGTTCGTGAAAAGGCTCGAAGACATCCCAGAGATTGCTCTTCCTCCTGAAGGTTCGATTCAAGTAGCTTTATCTCTGGTGGATCGTGCTCTGGTTGGTCAGTTTATAGGTCTCTGGCCCTCCCCGAAATCAACAGAGAACTGGGTTTCCAGAAACTGGGCTCCGTTGATCAAGAACAAGGTAACATCTTATTTCCTCGGAAAAGGATACTTCCTATTTGAATTCTCAGAAAAGGAGGACAAGGATCTTATTTTCAGAAATGGTCCCTACTTCATGGGGCCGCAAGGGATCTATTTGAATAAATGGATGCCAGACTTCGATTCGGCGGTTGATGTGCCCTCTGCAGTCTCGGTATGGGTAAGGCTCCCCAATCTCCCGGTTCACTGCTGGAACTGGGACTCTCTGAAACACATCGGAAACACTCTTGGGAAATTCATAGACAAGGCCAACAATAAGGATCAGTATGACTGCGCCAGAATTTGTGTGGAGGTAGATCTAGAGGTCGGATTACCAGAGGCCATCAAAATAAGGGTAGGTCCTTGGATGCATGTTCAGAAGCTGGACTATGAACAGTTGCCATTCAAATTCCGGAAGTGTCAAGTCTACGGACACTTGGTAGAGATTGCCCGTCCAAAGGGGTCGAACAAAATAGGAAGGAAGAAGGATGGAACCAGGTAAAAAGACCCAAAACTTCCTTCAAGAAGACTGCAAATAATAATACCAGAGCCCCCCAAATGGGCCCTGTTCAACATCCATCCAAGGAGAGCGAGGGGAACAGATTTGAGATCCTTGGATCTAAAATCATAAATACCCAGGAGACAGAAACCCTGAAGAAGTTTCTCCGCCTAAATCTAAAAATGAACCAAAGAAATCCAAAGGGAAGATGTCAGAGGAGGAGGAGGAAACCCAAGAGTCCGAGGAATCGGAGGAGGAAGGGGAAATAGGGGATTCGTAGTCTACCCCCAGAAGATCTACAAGAGGCCGAATGTCAACAAAGGAAAAAAGGGATCTAGAAAAATACAAAGACAAGCTCCAGGGCAGCCAGCCTACGCTAGAGAAACTTCTAGCAAAAACCTCGAAGACGAAGAGGACCGAAACCCAGAGCTCCAAAGGAGCTCACCACAACAAAAGTAAATAATGAAGATAGTCTCCTAGAATTGTAGGGGAATGGACTCTAAAGCTAAAGAATAAGCAATGAACAGTCTAATAAGGCTGGAAGCCTCGGACATCCTTCTCATCCAGGAGACCAAACTGGAGGATTTAGCCTTCCTCCAAGCAAGCAGAAAGTTTTGGAAAAAATATGGAGCGCATGCAACCTCTGCCCGTGGAGCATCAGGAGGACTTGGGTCGCTCTGGAATCCAAATAAGTTCTCCCTTATCTCTAAGTTTGTGAACACTCATTGGATTTTGCTAAAATTGCAGCATTTAGAATCTAAGGAAATTATTAGTCTGGTCAATGTATATGCTCCTAATAATGCAGGTGAAAAGAAAATATGATGGGACTCCATCAAAAACTTGGCAGATCAGGAAGACTTGGAAAACATTATCATAGCCGGAGACCTCAATCTCACCCTCCTCTCGTCAGAAAAAAGAGGAGGCAGTATTGTCAGAGACCCGACAAGAGAATCCATAGAAGATTTCATGCGGGACGGGGATCTGATGGATATTAAGCCAATCTCCGGCAAGTACACGTGTTTCAACAAGAGGGTTGGCTCGGGACACATAGCTGCAAGACTGGACCATTTTTTGGTGCAAAGTTCCTTCCTGCTTCTCGGATTAGAATATAGATCACATATATTACACAGTAGCATATCAGATCACAAGCCTATTAGCTTAGAATTGCTCACCACTAAGGACCTGGGGCCTATTCCATTCAGGTTCAGCTTTCTCTGGATCAAAGAGGCAGACTTTATGGACAAGGTCAGAGACTGTCACGCGGAATTAGTCGATCTTGCGGACAAGACAGACCTTCCTAGAATCTAATGAAGACCTAATGACAAACAAACCAACCAGACACTATCTTTCTCTAAATGCGCTTTATAAATAATGGCAAACAAATGTGTTTAAGGGCCTACCTCATGTCCAACACAAGTTTGGAGATGCCTTCGCTCCTTTGCTCCAAGTAAGTTCCTTTGTCGCAAACCTGCAAGCACAAACAAGGCAAACAATTAAATAGCACTTGAATATCCAATATTATAAAACATATTTAACATGAAAGTCAAGGAATCCATGAAATAAATAACATGAGATACTTGTTGAGAAAAATGAGCTTGATTGTATTAATTCAAAAGAGAAGAACCTTACAACCTTTGCCTTGACGCTGTACAAGCTCCTCCCAGGGTCCAACAAGAAGTCTCCTCTACTTTGACAAGCTTCACTCACTCCCCAATGAAGCCAAAAAGGTACGTGATCTCTCCTCTTAAGCTCAATAGGAAGTCTTGATTTCACTAGCATTTACCCTCAAAAGTTCAGCTTCTAACCTCCCTGGCCACTAACCCAATGCCTCAATTTATAGTGCAATGGAGATAGTTACCAGCTCCTCCTTCAAAGGGATAGAATCCTCCTTCGAAGGGATAGCTCCTCCTAACAAGGGATTAACTCCTTCTCTTTTGGGATGCATGAACCACTTTGGAGCGAACAATCCATGTCAAAATTCCTTCTAGAAACATCTAGAATTAACCCAAAGTGAGTTTTTTAAGATAAAAATTGCACCTTTTGACTTTCACAGGGGTACGCATCATCCCCTTTAAATACAGATCATATAAGTACGCAGGTATTCTGAACAAAAGGTGCAGGCCCGCAGGAAAAAGTGAGAGAAAGTTCGGAACCAGAGTTACATTGCTTTTTTGATGTCTTTCTCTCATTTCCAAAGCTTGTTTTGAAGAGATGAGGTCTGAGAGTTGCTTAGGAGGCTGGTATAGGTGGTGATAGACCCATACTGACTGAAAATAATCAAGGTGATGATATTTTTGTATGATAGTAGTCATTTCACCGCTGTTGTTTAATGTAGGCATCACGTCAACCCATTTTGTAAAATAGTCAACTGCAACTATGATATACCCATGCTCCCCAACTGAGGTGGGGTTACATGTCATGAAATCGATGCCCATTTGGTGAATGGCTCAACAACAACTACTAGATGCAAAGGTGCGGGTGGAATTTTGGTTTTACGGTCTAATATTTGACAAGCATGGCAACTTTTGACTGTGGTTATGTAATCTTTGAACATTGTTGGCCAGAAGTAACCTGCTCGTAAAATATTTTTCACTGTAGCGTAACCAGATCGATGCCCCCCACATGCACCTGAATGAAAATCATTCAATACTTTCTCAGCCTCCTAATGGGTGAGGCACCTTCGCAGAACTGTATCGATACTACAACGGTAAAGTGTATCACTGACGATCATGTAGTCTTTTTCTTGGTATCGAGTACGTCGTTGTTTTGAGCGAGAGGTGTTAGGCCTAAATGTTTGGGTTTGGAGATAGATTATTATATCTCCATACCATGGATCACTCAACAATATCAAAAACAAAGATTCATCCACGATTGATGCTTTGGATGTTGAATCATTGGACAATGATGGGAAGTCACATGGTAACTCTGCAAAAACCAAAGGTTTTTTTGATTTGGATTTTATGAATTCTAGATCAAACTCTTGCAAAATGGCTATCCATTTCGAATATTTTCCCCAAAGTAACTAACACGACAAAATGTAAGTCATAGGGTTGCAATTTGACAAAATGGTTGTTTTGCGAAAGAGGATATGGTGTCGAAATCTCTGTATTGCTTAAACAACTGCAAGAGCCAGCTTTTCAACATATGAGTACTTGCTCTCTATATCATTTAAGTTTTGACTTAAATAATAGACAGGAAGATTGATACATTTAAGTTCTGTCATAGCTAGATACATATTAAAGTCTTTTTGATAGTCAGGAGTGTTAGAGTCGGTCTAAGTTATCCCTCCATCAGAGATCAAAGCTCTTTTTTGCATTTCATACTTTAGGTGTCCCATCAGTTTTCATCAGTTGCATTTCATTAGGCATGCCATAACTCTGATGGAGTGGTCTATGTCATTCATTCCTCTCATGCATATCACTGCTAGTTTAGGATGAGTCATAAAGCTTCACAAGTCAATTTTTGAATTTTTTAAGTCTAGGTCTAGGGTTTCAGTGATTTTAGTCTTGAGAAGTCTTAGAAGACCAGCAAGCCAGAGGGGTGCCTTTGATAAATCATCATTTCAATAATTGTCACCATTATACAACTGAATAAGGACTTCTCTTCAAAACTCTGTTTTGAAGACAAGTCACCACCTTATTTTTGTAAAAATTGTCAAAATTTTCAGTTCTTCGAATGTTCAAGTGCAGCCCTAGTCTCCTTTGCTGAAACATATCAGAGCTATACCTGCAAAAAAATTATCAGACAAACTCATCATTTCAACCTATTTTATGAAGGAAACCAAAAAGGTCAGAGCCTATTAATTTTGAAAAAGTGTCAACAACCAAATATAAGAAAAATGGGTTTACATTGAGCAAAAATCAAAATGGATGCTATATCAAGTGAATTCTCCTCATTTCCAACCCATTACACATTTTGAGAACAAAGAGCATCATTGGAGAGTGATTTTGCAAGTCTAAGGCAAATTTGTGCGTTGTTGGTCAGTTCCTAAGGTGCGTGGCACATCAGCATAGGCGTGCAGTGCACTCAGAGTGCGCGGCACATCAGGCGGTTTTTCCCAGTGCAGATCAGCAAAGGCGCAGCGCACTCAGAGTATGTGGCGCGTTGGGTAAAGCGCATGGCGCAAAGGGTTTGGGACTGTAAATTCATCAAAAAACTGCTCAAATCTCCTTCCTCCGCGCCCAAATTCTTAGGTAGGCCTGTAAGTCATCACTTTGTGTCTGTTTTGGATGGTGTATATGTGATATATATGAAGAAATTACCCTCTCTTAGTCATGAAAAATCAAGTGAAAGGAAAACCCTCCATGTTTACAAATTGCTGTAATAATTCAAGTCCAAGGTTTGTTGTAGGGTTTTAGCAAATGATTGTTGCCAAGGCTTCATTTCCCTGGTTTCACATTTCCTATTTTTCCTAAATATTTTCCCAAATAAATCCCCACAACGTCACGCCTTCCTCTCTTAAATTCCCAATCATTTTCCTATAACCATATAATCCCTACCTTGTTTCAAAACCCTGAAATATTTCTATCCCCCTGTGTCTTCCCAAATTTCCTCATTTTATTTCCATTGTTCCCTTTTTCCCTTGCTTCCCTGTTCCTAACAATTCCCATTATTTATGTCCCCTTGGTTACAGCATTTTCATAAAGAAACAAAAGGTCAACAGTCAACTTTTGGCACACAGTTTTATATCAGCAAATATATATATTCTGGCCACCTCGTTTTCAGAGAACATGTCAGACACCGAGTCTTAATATGAGCAGGAATATGAAAGTGACTCTACACTGGAGGTCAATGTGCCACAAAGATAGCACAGGGGTGGCAAGAGTGGACAACATGTTAGGGAGGAGCCTACCTCTTTGACTCAATTGCAAGCTTGCCCGCTTGCAATGGATTGTTTTCAGCACCAAGCATGTTACCAATATTGTGAGATGATCTCACAAACCCAGAATCATTGGGAACTTGTCCGTCTATTTGTCCTTAACTTACAGGATGGTCATGTGAACCTTGTCGGAGTGGATTTCACTTTGCCACCCGACACTATTTCTCAGGCCATCGGAATACCAAATGTGGGGGAGGAATGGAGTAAACGCCAGATGCTGGACCGATATTATTATGAGCCATATGTCAAGCCCGCATATATTAGACACTTGAGTGCAACTTTTCCTTTTAGATACCTGAAAGATGAGTTTGCACCATTGATGAAACTCATCATTCGATAGTTCAGTTGTGAGGGTAGATTTTCACGTCTCTATGCGTACCATGTACGATTGTTGATGCATTTCAAATGGGTATGTATGATGAGCATTCCGTTTTTCATGTGTCAAAACATACAGAGGATGATACCCTTAGTACAAAGGAAGCCCCCGAAACATCAGCACAGGAGTATATATCACTATGCATTGATCAAAATCATAGTGATGCATCAGTTGGCACAGCAAGGTATTGCTTGGGAGGATTTCATCTCCCGTGATTTCTTTTCAGCGCTACAGCCTCCTCCAAAGATCATCCATGATGAGAGAAGGCCCTCACAATAGTTCGATATTCATGAGACTGAGCATGTTGATGCTCCAGCATATGTGACATATCAGAAAGTCCCCAGGGCCTTATTTGCAGGTGCACGACGAGTATTATCTCCACGTCAAGTGGAAGGGGTCTCGTTGACATCATCACCAGAGTGAGTATTATCTCCACATCATGTGGAAGGGGTCTCGCTTCCATCTACATCACAGGTACAAAGTTAGGACAAAGGCAAGAGACCCATGGTTGATGAGGGTCCTTCAGGAGTTCAGGATACCGATATCATTGATGTT
>APFE030611644.1:6442-37079 GCA_000404065.3 Pinus taeda | reverse complement strand
ATTTAAAACTATAACTAAAGCAAATCTTCGAGAAAACTATTGAATGAAGCAAACTTAAAATCTACAAACTAACAAAACCCTATTTGAAGTAAAAAGCTCACAAAAGTCTTTTTGAGGATGTTTTACTTGGTCACAAGCAAACCAAGGACTAATTTGTTCAGAATCACAAATAAGTCAAGAACAACCAATTTTGTATTCCTTTTTAAAATGAAAATCCATACTTTCGATCACAAGCTTTCGAAGTTTTGTAAAGAGAAAACTCAAAGCGAATTTCTCAACAAGGGGAGATTTCAAAAATGGTCAGACTCTCAAGAAGACTGGTAGACACTAAGGTGATCTGAAGTCCCTACAGCCTCTAAGCTCAGAGCCACTACACAACCAAATCGAAAAACAAACCCAACAAGCAAAACTTCTAGGAATTTCACCTAAAACCCTAATGCTAATGAAATTAAACCAAGGAAAGATTTCAATCAGTCACATGCAGGTATGGGCAAAGGACAACCACTAGAAAAACAAAATAAAACTAACTGAAAGAGCAAAAGTCAAAATTTTCAAAAATTTAGCAGGGTACGCAGGTGCAGAGCTCACCCAGGTGCGGGTGCGCTTTGTGCACAAAACCAAAATGCGTACAGGTACGCATTGTGATATAAGCGCAGGCTGCGGACTTCAACTAAAGTAATGAAAAAGAAAAAAAAAAGCTAAATCCACTAAGTCTACCCAAAGCCACACACAACAAGACAAAAACAGAAACAAAAAGGCAAGTTTCTCAAGTCAAAGAAAAACGAGGAAAACTATCAAGTCCCTAGTGGAGTCGCCATTTTGTCACGTGGAATTGGTCGATCTTGCGGACAAGACAGACCTTCCTAGAATCTAATGAAGACCTAATGACAAACAAACCAACCAGACACTATCTTTCTCTAAATGCGCTTTATAAATAATGGCAAAAAAATGTGTTTAAGGGCCTACCTCATGTCCAACGCACGTTTGGAGATGCCTTCGCTCCTTTGATCCAAGTAAGCTCCTTTGTCACAAACCTGCAAGCACAAACAAGGCAAACAATTAAATAACACCTGAATATCCAATATTATAAAACATATTTAACATGAAAGTCAAGGAATCCATGAAACAAATAACATAAGATACTTAGAAAAATGAGCTTGATTGTATTAATTCAAAAGGAGAAGAACCTTAAAACCATTGCCTTGACGTTGTACAAGCTCCTCCTAGGTTCCAACAAGAAGTCTCCTCTACTTTGACAAGCTTCACTCACTCCCCAATGAAGCCAAAAAGGTATGTGATCTCTCCTCTTAAGCTCAAATAGGAAGTCTTGATTTCACTAGCATTTACGCTCAAAAGTTCAGCTTCTAACCTCCCTGGCCACTGACCCAATGCCTCAATTTATAGTGCAATGGAGATCAGTTACTAGCTCCTCCTTCAAAGGGATAGCTCCTCTCAACAAAGGATTAGTTCCTCCTATGATGGGATGCATGAACCACTTGGAGCGAACAATCCGCGTAACAAATGCTTCTAGAAAACTCTAGAATTAACCCAAGATGAGTTTTTTAAGATAAAGATTGCGCCTTTTGACTTTTACAGGGATACGCACCCTCCCCTTTACATACAGAGCATATAAGTACGCAGATAACTTGAACAAAAGGTGCGGGCCCACAGGCAAAAGTAAGAGAAAGTGCGGAACTAGAGTTACATTGCTTTTTTGATGTCTTTCTCTCATTTTTCAAGCTTGTTTTGAAGAGCTGAGGTTTAAGACTTGCTTAGGAAGCTGGTATAGGTAATGATAGGCCTACACCAACTGTAAATAATCAAGGTGACGATATTTTTGTGTAACAGAGACTGCTGGAAAGATCGAGTCAAGTGTTCTGCCTTCTTTGTGTGGGAGCAAAAACTTAGAAGAGTTAAAGCTATGCTAAAAAATTGGGCCAAGACCCTGCCCAACCCAGCTACGGAAAGGAAAAAATCCCAGATAGATCTAGAAAGCCAGCATATCTATCTTGAAACAGCCGAAATTTCAAATGAGGATTTGGAAAAGGAGGCCAAGCTTCAACAAAATTTCCATAAGGCATGCCTGACAGAAGAGGAGTACTGGAGGCTTAAGTCTAGAAGTCTTTGGCTCAAATATGGAGACAGGAATTCCTCCTTTTTCCACAAACAAGCTCAAGCTAGGAAAGGACGAAACTCCATCACTGAAATAAAAGAAGAAAACAACGTTCTAAAGGACTTTGCAAGCATAAAAAAGGCAGCTTCAAATCATTTTGAGAAGCTGTACAAGGAAGATATAGGAGCTGAACAAAATGAGAGCCTTCTAGACGATGTCCCTAATCTCATCACTCCCAAAATGAACCAGATTCTAGAAAGCAAAATCACGCACATGGAAACCAAGGAGGCCCTCTTCTCCATGGATCCAAATAAAGCCCCAGGACCGGACGGTTTCACACCGAGATTTTTACAAAATTGTTGGCAGATAATTGAGAAGGAATTCCTCAAAATGATTCAGAAATCCCAAGACTGTCAAAATATTGGAGGCTGCAAAAACTCGACATTTCTCGCCCTCATCCCTAAGGAAAAAGGGGCAAATTCCTTCAATAGATTTCGCCCAATTTCATTATGTAACATTGGGTATAAGTGATCACCAAAGTGATAGCAAATAGGTTGAAAAGATTCCTCCCTAAAATCATTCTAGACAATCAAGGGGGATTTATCAAAGGCAGGCAGCTGGTGGACAACTTCGTGCTGGTGCAAGAAGCAATTCATTTCAGCCAACACCGAAAGGAAAAAGGTATCGTTATCAAACTAGATCTATCTAATGCCTTTGATTGTGTTAGACATAAGTTTTTGTTTGATGTAATGTATAAATTGGGATTTGGGCAAAGCCTCATAAAGTGGATAAAAGCTTGCATATCGGATGCTTGGATTGCCCCTCTGGTGAATGGAAGGGCAGCTGATTTCTTCAAAGCCTCGAGAGGACTAAGGCAGGGGTGCCCTCTCTCACCTCTCCTTTTCGTCATTCAGGCTTCTATTCTCAGTTTCTATTTGATTAAAAAGCAATAAGAACAAGCCATTCCTAGCCTGTGCATTGCAAGAGGGGTGAAACGCATCAACCATGCCCTTTTTGCTGATGATACTCTTCTACTGGGAGCTGCCACACCGCAATCAGCTATTAATTTTAAAGCGGTTCTGGATGACTTATGTAAGATCTCAGGCAGTGTTCTAAACAAGGGTAAATGTCAAATATTCTACTGGAACACCCCTGCTTCTACTGAAAACTCCATAGCTATGTGTCTTGGATTTGCAGCCTCCACTATTTGGTCCTCATTCAAATATCTTGGGCTGCCAATATTTAATAAGAGGGCGTCAAACAAAGACTGGTCTCCTCAGCTAGACAAATTCAAAGCTAAGATGCAAGCCTGGGGATCCTCGTGGCTCAACATCGCTGGCAAACCAGTGCTCATAAAGGCAGTCCTCAGCAGTCTCCCAATTTTCAAATTCTTTGTCCTCCTAGCACCTGTGGGAATCATAAAAAAGATGGAGGAATTAATCAGACAATTCTTCTGGAAAGGTGGCAAACAAAATGACAAGAGATTTTCCCTAATCAATTGGGAAACAGTCACAAAACCAACTCTTGAAGGGGGACTGAATTTTAAAGATCTGAAGGCTCAAAATCTAGCCATGGGAGCCAAATTAATTTGGAAAATTATTGCTCCTAATCCAAATTGGGCACAAATTTCTTTGTGGAAGAAATATTTCAGAGGAACGAGGCTCAGGTGCTTGGATCAGCAAAAAAATGCACTTAGAACTCTCTTCAGCAACTTCATTAACATAACTGCTCCAATGATAAAAATCCACTCGCATTGGATCCCTGGCAATGACAAGCGTATTCAGATCTGGAGTGACAGAATCCTGGATTGCCCTCCTTTGGAAGAACTGGGAGATTTCACTGCATTAAAAACTTGGCTTGCTGAGGTAAACGTCCATACTCTGTGGGATCTTTCGTGGGGGACAAAGGATTCCTAGGTGGGTTGGAAAAAACTCTCTGTGCCCAGCGCCTTGCATTCTGAATTGGCTATGCTCAAATCTCTTTTGCACGGGCTGGCCCCTACCCACGCACGCAGGAAAGACGTGAGAGGCTGGGGGAAAAAACGAGCAGGTTATACAGTCAAGCAGGGATATTCTAAGTGTCTAGAGCGCCCCCACGTGCCTCCCAACCCTGGCCCTTGGGTAGGCATATGGAATTTCCCCTCCATTCCAAAAATAGACCATTTTTTTGGATCCTCTGTCACCAAAAAATCCTCACGGAGGACAGACTCCAAAAAAGAGGATTCAATGGGCCTTCCAGATGCATTCTTTGCAAGGCGAACTCCGAAACTGCCCTCCATCTTATGATTGAATGTAATTTTATAGTCTCTATTTGGCAGGATCTGCTGCACTCTTGGAATTATGATCTCATACTCCCCACTTCTGTTCAAGATCTTTTCGCAGGCTGGATGGCCAGATACCCAGGCACTCAACCAAAAAGCAAAACGATCAGATTAGCTTGGAGCGCATTGCCAAAATTCATCAGTTGGCAGGTTTGGCTGGAAAGAAATAGGAGGATTTTCCGGAACAAAGTTCAGGATCACAGAATAGTAGCCAACTCAGTGAAATGCCAATTAAGGGAGTGGCTGGAAGGCATAGGTGATGACTCAAATCTTAGCCAACAAGACAGAGACCTGGGTTCTGTCCTTAAGCTTAGCTTCCTCAAGCTAAGAAGCTCCCCTCCAGCTCTTGAAGATTGGCAAATTAGGAAAAATGAGAAAGATTTGTAGGACTGGCTGTCCGATCAGTCAATTCCCTCCCTATTCTTCGATGGGGCAGCAAAAGGGAACCCAGGGAAGGCCGAAGCAGGAGGACACATTATTCTGCCAGACAACGCATCGCCACATACTTTCGCCTGGGGTCTAGGCCATACATCTAGCATTCAAGCCAAGGTCTTGGCCCTCCTTCAAGGTGTAATCTTCCTCAAAGATCTGGCAATTGGGGAAGCAAATATCTTTGGAGACTCCCAAGTAATCATAAGAGCAATGACGAGCATCTCCAATCGAGCAGATCTGCAGCTAGCAAGGTTAATTACAAGAATCAAAAGCATGTCAAAGTCTCTTCACTTGAGTTATTTTCATGTTCTGAGAACAAATAATAAAGCAACAGATGTTCATGAAAACAAGGCAGTTCTCTTAGAGGCTGGAATTATTCTCAAAAATAAGGAAATCTTGTGGGCCCCTATCTCGTAAAAATCCATGTTTTACTGCTTTCTATTATATCAGTTTGTATGTATCTTTCAGCTTGGACAATTAGCAACAAAAGTGCACTTTAACAATTGTAAAAAGAGGAAGCAAATCAGAGCAAGAGCCAATTCCCATTAGGTAGAAAGGCATGCTAAAAACTACTCCTCCCTTTGTAACTGATTGAGTGGCTATAGCCAAGTAGATAATGAAATCCTATAACCATTCTTGTAAAAAAAAAAAAAAAATGATCTTTAACGATGCAAAACTTATTCTAATAAGTGAGATGAAATTATACTTATGAGATGAAGTCTAAATAGAGCACACACATGTTTAGTGAAACTAAAGGGAGTAGAGATTAACTACTTGAACTTTACGAAAACAAAAACAATCTATTCTAAGAAAGCAATAAGTTTCTAATCTAAAGAAGCAATAAATCTAATCTCACTGATTTAAACTAGAAAGCGATCAAATTATAAGCTATGAAGGATATAAGCAATTTACTATATGAAACCTGATCTATGAAAAGTAAAGGAAATTTATGGTATGAAAATCTTTCAAATTATGATCTATGGGAAATAAACACAATGTATTCTATGAAAACTTTTAAAATTCTAATTTAAAGAAAATCAATATTGGTGTATTCTATGGAAAATAAAAACAATGTATTAAATGAAAGTAATCAAATTCTATTCTATGAAAGGTGAAGACAAACCATAAATGTCAAATATCTATGGAAGCAAAGTATCCAAACAATTAACTATAAAAGCAATTGAATTCGATAATTGAGAATTTAAAGATTGATGTGTATGCAAAACTTAGAGTTCATTCATTCATTGATATGCCTATAACGTTGTGCAAGAAATCCTATCATATTGATGAATTTGAGACTAAAAGTGAATGTAGAAGCAAAGAATTGATGGTAAAGATGATTGGTATTTGTTTTGGTGGTTTTTCAATTTTATTCAAGCACTTGAGGTCTGCAAAAACAACTAAAGCTAATGAGAAAAAATATAGAGAGTGAAATGATGAAAAATAGAGTATAAAAAATTTTCACGAAATTGGCTCTCCTTTCTCCGCGAGGAGGAGCCATGGACATGGACGGAGATCACGCCAAGGGTTTGAAACTGAGACGCAAGATTGCCAAGCTTGAGAGAAAATTTCTGCATTCAGGTCACATTAAGGCCTCGGTTAGGTGTTCGAATCTTCTTGCTCGCACGAAACGACATGTCGACTGCCATTTGTGTTGGTGTAATTTCAATTTTGCAGGGCATCGGAATGGAAAGAAGATTCCTCCAAAGGACGTTCCATAGGGCTTCATGGTTGCGTACGTAGGGGACGAGCAAGAAGAGCACACGCGGTTTGTGATCCCCATCTTATACTTCAATCACTTGCTCTTCCACCGTTTGCTCCAGGAAGCCAAGCAGGCCTATGGCTTCCACTAGAAAGGAGTCTTCAGAATACCTTGCCAGATTTCTGATTTCAAGTACCTCCAGTGGCTCATCAATAGGGATAGACATATACATCAATTCGTAACAGATCTGGTGCTCCCTGAAATCGCTTGGAAGCTGAAAAGGTTACAACCCTCTCGTCGAGGAACCTCTACTGTGCATGGCCCTGGATCGATCTCTCTCATCATGGAAGGGTGTTTTAATCTCAGATCGACCAATGATCCAATAGATCTAGGGATAAATCGATGGATAAGCCTGCGCCAAGCTCAGACCTAGAGGCATGCGCGCACAAAGTCTCTCGTCTACACTAGATCACAGTACTAGAGCGTAGATATGACTTTGGGACTCACACCTGTTAAAGTAGTAGAAGGCCTGAAAGGCAAGCTGAAAAGTAAGGAGTTAGTGGTCTGGAACAGGATGACCTGGGTAATGGATCAAGGGCTTCTAGCATCTGGAGCAACTCAGACAAAACCAAAACCTGAAGCGTAGGTAAAGCCGCTTCCCTTTCAAAATTCTGATCAGGAACCAATACAAATTTTTATCAGAACCCTGTCAGGAAGAACGATTTGCAAGCAAACTGGGAAGGGGAGGTTGATAGAAGATATAAAGCATGAAATACAAGCACATACAGGCATACCAACAAATATGCAAAGCTTGATACATGCAGGACAAATCTTACAGGACCAATACACAGTACATGACTATGGAATTGTGTCAGACTCAACTATCAACCTAAACACGAGGCTGAGAGGTGGCAGCTTTGGATCTGGCTTAAAAGGCACAAGTTCTTTCAAGGATACCGTCAAAGGGAAGGGAGAAGCCATCAAAAAACCGACACCACCTCTAGACCTACCTGGACCCTATATTGTGGAACAAAAAGTGCAGACTCCAGTACTCAATCGATCTACCTGAGGTAAATAACTTTTATACTGATTTTTCTACAAAGGCTGTCATATGCAGATTCAATGGATTTTGGCCCAAAACAGATGCATTACAACAATGAATCTCTTCCACATGGAAAATGGAACATGACCTCCATTTATGCTCCAAAGGTTTTTTTATTGTCAGTTTCGACACGGTCAAGGAAAGGGAATATGTCCTCCATGAGGGTCCATGGTTCTGGGGCAATGCAGGACTCTTCATGACTCCCTGGTTCATAGGTTTGATGCCACTACTATGGTAGTTTCCAAAATGATGGTATGGGTCAGGCTACACAACCTCTCGCTACACTTCTGGCTACCCAGAGTCTTCAAAGCAATGGGGAATGCAATAGGGAAATACCTCAAAATAGACGTGGAAAGAGTTTCAATAGGCATACATACTTTTGCGAGAATTTGTGTAGAATTAGAC
Source organism: Pinus taeda (assembly GCA_000404065.3). Taxonomy (NCBI): domain Eukaryota; kingdom Viridiplantae; phylum Streptophyta; class Pinopsida; order Pinales; family Pinaceae; genus Pinus; species Pinus taeda. The sequence continues at coordinate 29,005 of APFE030611644.1, read as the reverse complement.
CTTAGTCAAGGCTTACTTGACAACATAATTATGATACATAACAACACACAGTGGAAACAACCATTAGATTATGAGAATACGACATTCAGGGGTCGTGGTTGTCAACAAATAGGTCACTTTCTCAGTAACTGCCCACAAGTCAAAAAAGACACCAGAAGAAATAAAAAGCAATCACAAAAACCTAGAGGCTGGCAAGACACAATGAATCTATCTGAAGCAGCAAAGGATGAGGAGGCAACTATCCCTCCACCAGTTCTTGATGATGGCCCATTTGAGGAGGTAGCTACGGAAATCATCCCCAAGACACACAAGGCACCAGAAACCAAGGAACTTGTAGCACAGGATCTCATGGACTCTTTGCTGGAGAAGATACCAGAGAAACCGGACACCAGTGGAGCCAAAATACATCATTCTTCAGACCACTCTGATTCAGACAAGGACAATCCTCACCTGATGGAGGACACTTCTCTAGTACTTTTTTTGTCCTCACCAACTCAAGGGGAGTGGTGAAAGGTTGAGAAGAAAAAAGGGAGAAAAACATAATTTCTCCATTAATTTCTACTTTCCGGCGTTTCCTTTGACAACAGTCCTTTGATCTGCTTTTTCATATGCGATTTAGCATCTACAATATGTAATTTTGTTATTTTTAATAAAATTACTATTTTTCTTTAGGGAAAAAAAAAAAATAGAGTATAAAAACGAAGAAAGATAAACAAAAGAAATAACTAAATTACACCTCTCACACGCAACATGGGGCACTCATGTTGGAGCAAGATATCCAAACTACTCAAAAAACGTGCTTATTAGCTATGTACTCTTCTCATTGAGGTGCAATAGTAATAGTAGGCATAATTTTATTAAATCAGAATAGTGCGTACATGATCACAAAAATGCCAGCATTAACCAAAGAAAGGATGATGATAATGGATGTCCCTTCTCTTCTCATTGAATAATATATATATATTATATATATATATATTATATATATATATATATATATTATTTTTTTTTTTTTTTTCTTTTACACTAACAACTTTAGAAATTGTTTTTTTAGAAACTTGGGCTATGAATGATAACTAAGTCTTCTATGTCTATTGAAATTCTAATTTCTATGATTCACTATCAAGGAAGGGAATCTTAGAAATATTTAATATTAGACACATCATCATTCTGTTGTTGATTTCTCATTCCTTGAAGATTTATCATGCTCCCTTGAGATTTTAATATGTTGCCAAGTAGTCTAGATGTATGGTTCATGCGCCAATTGACAGTTGACTGAATGTTTGACTATGCTATTGTGATCAACAAATGAACTTTTTCTTGTGCCCAGTAGGTGGATTACCATGTAGGAGTGATTTGGCATCTATCCATATGCTTGAGTTGACTTATCCTCCATGGAGTGTACCTAAACCTTGAATTCAACTATAAAATGTTGTCAAGGTTGGAGAATATGTTAATTTCTGTAACCTTTGCAAATTAAGCCAAATTTATAAGGTTAAACACATAGAACTAGGAAATATTGAAATTTTACCTTATTATATCTTATTTAGCTCTGATGGATGATTATTCATGGAACAATAGTAGGATAATGCAAAGATGAGTGAGCTATAAGGGATTTTGTGGCATATGAGTGAAAAAAAAAGTAACAAGAGGTAAAAAATAACACTAATTCTTCGACCCAACATTCTCCCATGCTTAGGGTGTTGCACATATGCATGCGTGTTGTAACAAATTCTCAAAATTTTGACAAGACTAAGCTTCATAGAACAATTTCAGAGGCTTGGATCAGGATATCTAGGTTACTCTTAACACCTTTCTTCTTCATAGTAACTAACCACCTGGGGTTTTTCATTAACATTTTTGCTTTTAATCCTTTGGTTTATTGTTGAAGTTCTCTATTGATATTTTTAAGCCTTGAATTTTTATGATGCTAGTAGTACACGCGCTTAAGAATTTTATGATTTTGTTCATTAAGGATCTCATTTTCTCCTTTTTCATGCCTTTCTAGAACTTCTAGTTCAACTATTTCCTCTTTTAGTGCCTTGATAATGTCTCGCTCCATAGAGAATAGAACAATATCATTATCTTTAGGACTATAAATACTAGGTATTGGAATGCCATTATTGAAAATTTGCTCAAAGAGAGGAGAAATATTCTTTACCTTTTATTTATGCGCCTCCTTCTCCAAGGTATCAAAATAATCATATACCTGCTAATGTATTTCATCAATCTCTTGTCTCTTCACTTTAGGTACTAATGGTGGCTGTGGATCTTGGACCTCTATACCCTTCAATGTTTCATATGAAACATAATTGTTTCCTTTTTTCATGCTCATGGTAATTCTTCTACATTTATTTTTGTCTTCTATGATCTTTTCCTTTTAATACTCTTCTTTTCAAGCTTAGGTAAAACAATGATACTCGACCTTTTCCTTCTTTGACTATTTTTTTTCTCCTTCTGGTGCATTCTTCTCTTGACTTATTCATTTTTCTTTCTCTTGTATCTCCCTTTTAATGATTCTCCCAAGGTAATTGGTGAACTTGGAATTTCTTCTGCTTTAGGTATGTGTTAATTTTCATTTAGTGTATCCTCTGGTACTAATATTTCCTCTATCTCAGTGATTCTAGTATCCTCTACCTCTTAAACTAGTTGTCCTTTTTCCGTGTTCTCATTTTGAGGGTTAGGGTTTGATGAAACCCTACTTATTCTTCCCTTTTTTTTGAACCATTTCTTCCTCTAAATTTTCAATAAAATGTTTTATGATTAAGTAATCCCTCCAATTATCATTCCCGACTTTCAATTATGCTTCAACAAGGATTTTAATTAGCCTAAAATGATAAGGAGATCTAACAATATTTATGGAGCTCCTCTAAATGTTGAAGGTCATTTGTCTAAGATAGTTAAGTAAATAGTAAGGCAAATTTATCTCCTTCCCCTTCAGAAAATAAATTAAAAGTCATATATGATAGAATAGGATGATACCATACTTGTCTTCCCATGTGATAAACTTTTGCGAAATAAACAATTTTTTCCATTTCTTTTTGAATGTTGATATAGGAATACCTTTTCTCCATGCTCTGATGTCCGTGTTGGGGTTCTTTAGTAGGAATTTCCATGATTAATCTATGATATTTTGGTACTTGAACCAATTGTCACTAGTTCTTCGAAGTCCTTTGGCTTCAAGCAAGAATGGCTATGTTATTTTCAATTTGATGTCTCTTATCTCGACTTCTACTCCATCGAATTCCCTCGCGAATGCCCTGGTAGTTTCAACATCATGTCCTTCAGATTTCTCAAAGAAATTTAACCAACTTGCCTTTGTTAACTTTTTCTTGACTTTGGGGTATGCAACTAAGAACTTTGCTCCTTCAAGCTCACGACGAATTACAATACCCGTTGCAACGTTGGAAACTAGACCTCAGAATGCTCCTTCAAACAACTGTTACAAGGAAGGTTAGGGATGGTAATAGAGTATTATTGAATGGATAGGAAAAATGGTCGAAAAGGGTGGTAGATTATTATGGATTCAAACATATCAAGTAATGATAAAACTATATGGCAGTGACAAATGTTAATAGGATTGCCCATTCGTATAATGATCATATAATCGCTCAATGAAATCTCATAGATTGTGATTGATATTTAAAATTTATGTTTTTGAATGGGATGAGGACATTGGGATTTAGGAAATGGTGTGGAGTGTGAATTTATTATGCCATCACTAATTCGGTTTGAGGCTTATTATAAGCATCTTTGAGATTTTTATTTTAAAAATGATAAATAAGTCCATATATCCTAGATCTACAATTTTAACTTTGATAATTGACTAATATGCATTGTTATCTATCAGGTTACCTCAAATATGCTTCCTTTTGGATTTTTTTATGTTTGCTGGACTAAATACAAGGCTTGTCCACTGCTACTAGAATTGATTATCTACTAAATCTTTTGTTGGTTATGGAATGTTATCAATTTTGAAAATCTACTTCAATTTTTTTCAAGAAAACTTGTTGATGATGTTGGAAAATATTTATTAAAAGAGAAACAAAGTCTTTAAAGTAATTAGTTTGAACTGAAAATTTTATTTATAAAAAGAGAAAAGGGAAATCCAAGTTGCCAAGAATCTTGGTTTTCAACTAGGATTTCTTGCATAGTGATGCCAATAATGTTAGTTTTCACAACTATACATTTTGTATTTTTTCTCTTTTTTCATACATAGAAAAGAATACGTGGTAGTGGAGAGTGATCCCCTTTTTCCACTGCTTTCAACTTGAATTTTTTCTGAAAACTTTCAACAAACTCTTATCTTGTTAAGATATTTTGATAGAGTTTTAATCTATGCCCATTAACAAGAAAAGTGATTTCTTCCTCATTAATAATCTTGCTTATTAATGCTCCATTATCAAAAACAACTTCTATCTCATAAGGGCCTAACCAATATGTTCAAAATTTCCCTTGAAAATCATTAAAATTTGAATCAAAGAGAATAGCCTAATCACATGGTTTAAACTTTTTGACATTGATAATTTGTCATGCCATATTGTCCTCTACTACTGAATTATGCTTATTCTTTGAATGACATCTTGTCTGATCTCATCGAACTGATTAAGTTGTGTCAATATTTGCTTTTGGGCTTAAGAGATATCTAGCCCCAATTTTGTTGTTGCCATGTATGTCTCCACTTGGAACTCAATAGTAAGTAGAACTTGCTTTCCTTAAATAACCTCGTAATGGGTATGTCTAGTGGTATTTCTCGATGTGATCTGGTGTTAGGTCCCTATACTACTAGTGTAACCCCTTATTGTTATTAGTGAAACCCCCTTATTGTATTATTGTGGCCATATAGTCCCCATGTTTTTATTGTTATGCCCCATAGAAGACCACTATTGTTATTGTTGTGCCCCTAAAATATTATTATTATGTAGGCTTTGATTGTATTGGGACCCCTTAGACTCCTATATATAGAAAGGAGGTCTCGTCACTTGTATCATCCAAGAATTGTTCATTTGTGTACTGTAAAGGAGCTTTCCCCCTCAAAGAGGCTGATTTCTAAGGCATTGATCTTTCTTTTCTATCTTTTTGTGAGTTGGTTTCATAACATTTGTTATCAGAGCTTTCGATTCTAGGGTTTCGCTGCTCCAAATAGGTCATCGTGGAATTTAAACTATAACGTTTTCGCTAGGAAGTTTCAGAAGCTAAAAAAAACCCATTTGAACCGAAATATTTCTGAACTTTAGGTCCAAATTTAAGATCTTGTCTTGCTATATTTTCGGAGATATGATTTGAGGAATTCAGGGATTTTGCAAGCTCCAAAATTCCATCTCAAATAGGTCATTGTGGAATTTTCAGTATAATTTGTTTTCTACGAAGTTTCAGACTCTGAAATTAAAACCCATGTGAGCCAAAATCTTGGTGAAGCTCAGGCCCAAATTTCAGATCTTGTTTTGCTATATTTTCGGATATATGGTCCAAGAAATTTAGGGTTTTTGCAGGCTCCCGAATTACATCCCAAATAGTTGACTTGGGGAAAATCATCATAACTTTCTCTCTGAGCATCAGATTGAAACTTCACCAAAAGTTACAGAACGAGGACGACCTGTAGTTTTCTTTGTACCATTTTTAGGTTTGAAGGTCGAAACAGTGACACGTGGTAGGTTGTAAAAGTTCTCTCTAGTGAACCAGTCTATAATCAGGTCATCGTAGGGGATTTGACATAACTCTTTCTTGAAGAATCCAATATTGATAAGACTGGTGGGTTAGAAAGAGGACTTAGAGAGATACCACACGATGCAATTTTAGAACTTGGAGATCCGAAATTATAGATTTATAGTCATTTAAAGATCGAGCTCCTAAAATCAAGAAAAAGTGATATGAGGAAGTTTGATGGCAAGGATTCGGTAAATTGGATACTATAGATGGAGCAGTATTTTGATCTACATGATGTAAAACTGTTACAAAAGGTACATAATGCATCTTTATATTTAGAACCAAATTAGTTTGTATGGTATAGAGGGCTTTGTTCTCGTAAACCAATTGTCATTTGGTCAATTTTCACGGAGGAAATGATAGCACATGATGAGGATACAAATGGCAACACCTTCTTTAGCCAATTGATAGATCTCAAACAAAAGGGTTCAATGGAAGAGCACATTGAGGACTTCCAAAAATTGAATATAAGGGTAAATGATATTCTAGAGAAGCAAAGGGTTGATGTCTCCATAGGGAATTTAAAGGATAACATTCAACATGAGGTTCGTCTTTGGGAACTTTATTCATTGGTTGGCAAGAAAAATTGAAAGTGGAATTATGGAAACAAGGGATACTACCACTCACAACTATAAATATGTTAGTGTTTTTGCTCCTAGCCTTCCACAACCTACAAGTTTTACACCACAACAATTGGAAGAAAAAAGAGAAAAGGGGCTTTGTTATAGTTGTGATAGCAAATACACTTAAGGTCATAAGTGTGTTGAGAAGAAATTATTTTACATAGATTGTGAAGAGGAGGAAGAAAAGGATCAAGAAACATCAAAAGAAGAGGATATACACCAGGAACCAACCCTAGAGAATGAAGAAATGAATCCGACCATATCTTGTAAAGCATTGGTAGAATTACCACTCCTTAAACTTTGAAGATAGAAAGGCATATCAAGAAGAAAAAGGTTCAAGAAGTGAAAGATCACATCGAGCATCAAGAAATGAATTTGACCATATCTTGTAATGCATTGGTAGGAATTACCACACCTCAAACTCTCAAGATAGAAGGACATATCAAGAAGAAAAATGTTCAAGCAGTGAAAGATCACATCGACCATCAACAACAAGTTCTCAAAATCTTAAAGGATAACCAAACTTTGGTTCAGAATCAAATGAAACAACAAGAAGAGAAACATCGCAGTGAAAGAATTTTTGATGTAGGTGATTGGGTACTTTTATGGCTACAACCATATAAACAAATGTCCCTCAAGCAAGCTAAGAAGGATAATAAATTATCACCAAGTTACTATGGTCGTTACAAGGTGATGCAAAATATTGGTACTATGGAATACACACTGGAGCTTCCTGTATCTTCCTGAGTTCCCCTAGTTTTCCATGTTTCATGCTTAAAGAAGGTTATAGGTGACAAGCTCCTAGTTCAAACAATATTGTTGGAACTTGACGAGGAAGGAAAAATCATATTTGAACCTGAAGCAGTCATTGAAAAATGAACCCGACAGTTATGAAATTGATCAATTTCAGAGTATCTCATTAAGTGGAACAACTTACCTGCTGAATATTCCACATGGGAGGATGAGAATTTTATACAGAAGCATCCATAACTACTCAAGCGTTGAGGACAACACTGTGAAGGAGAAGGACATGTTAGGTCCCTATACTACTAGTGTAACCTCTTATTGTTATTAGTGCAACCCCCTTATTGTATTATTGTGCTCATATAGTCCCCGTGTTCTTATTATTATGCCCCATAGAAGCCCACTATTGTTATTGTTGTGCCCCTACAATATTATTGTTATGTAGGCTCTGATTGTATTGGGACCCCTTAGACTCTTATATATAGAAAGGAGGCCTTGTCATTTGTATCATCCAAGAATTGTTCATTTGTGTAATGTAAAGGAGGTTGCCCTTTGAAGAGGCTGATTTCTAAGGCGTTGATCTTTCTTTTCTATCTTTTTGTGAGTTGAATTCATAACATCCAGTATGCCCAGAGTGATTATGGAAGTATTTCTACCCAATCCTTTCAATGTATATGTACAATCTTAGTCAGCATGGCTTCAAGAACTTTATTTATGGATTCCGCTTGTGCATTAGCTTGTGGATGATATAGATTGGACTTGCGATGTCTAATTTTGTATTTCTCCATGATCTTGTGAACAAGATTGGATGTAAATCTCACACCCTGATATGTTACAATTTCTCTTAGTACACCAAAACGAATAAAAATATACTCAAAAATAAATGTAACAACAACATTTCTAGTAGAAAACTTTAGTGGCTTAACCTCTACCCCTTTAGTAATATAATCATTGCAAACAATGATGTACCTTTTTTGCTTGGATGGAGGATTATTAGGACCAAAAAAATTTAGACCCATTCATCAAAAGGTTCTATCAGTACCTGTGGTTGTAGAGGAATTTCATCAGATTGGATAAGTTTCAAAATCCTTTGACAACTATCGTATCTCTTGACATATTCCTTGGCATACTTGAAAATAAAAGGCCAATAACATCCCAAAAGCAATGTTTTGTATGCAGTTCATCTGTTAGAAAAATGTCCTTCAGAAGGTTCATCATGAAGCGCTTTAAGTATCTTAGGTACCTTATCTTCTCGAACACACCTTCTAATGATTAAATGTGCTCTTGTTTGGTACAATTCTCCTTCTATCTAAGAATAAGGTGCACTGGATTTGATAACTTTTTTGTTTTTTTCGCTGACAACTAAGGATGAAATTTTCTTGTAGCCATATAATTAGCGGTATCTACAAACTAGTGAGGTTTAGTAGATATTGAAAAAAAATGTTCACTAGGAAAATTATCTACTATAGGGATTATAATATTATCATTTTGCATCATGGAAAGGAAATCAACAACTGTGTTTTGCTTTCTTGACTTGTAGTAATAAGAGACATGGAGTGATTCTACCATTAGTTATTGGTTTAATCATAAGATATCTAATAGTAGAATCAATGCGAACAAAAGTCTCATATGCAGTAATATAGAGTCTAAACTTGCTGATAGCATGAACAACTGTCAAGAACTCCTTTTCAGTGATTGTGTAATTCAACTCTGTAGTAGTTAAATTTTTGCGTGTATAATATTTTGCATATGGAGTTAGATCTTTATATCATAGTACAACCTCTAAAGTTGTGTTTGAAGCATCAGTGGACATATGAAATGGAAGGGAAACATTTGGCCCTCTTAAGATGGGTGCTTTAGAAATATTCTGTTTCAACAAATCAAAAGCTCTTTGACATTCAGAATCCCAATGAAATTCGCAATCTTTGGTGAGTAATTTAAAAAGTGGTGAAGGATTTTTTTGAACTTTTCTATAAACCTTATATAATGGCATGTGAATCCAAGAAAACTTCTTACGTCCTTTTGACATTTAGTTACCAAAATTTTGGATATGACCTCAAATTTTGTTGTATCCACCTTAATCCTAAAACCTTAAACATGACATCCCAAAACAATTTCTTCATTAAAGATCATAAAAAATTTCTAAACCGTTGCCGGTTAGGGTTTGCTTATTGGGTGGGGGGGCTTATGGTCGAGCCCCGCCGGTCCCTTGACAGTCGAGTGTGCTTACGCACCCTGCCGGTTAGGGTTTGCTTATTGGGTGGGGGGGCATCGGAGGTTCGCCCACTCATTTAGGTTGATTTGGGACACACCTTTCCGAGAAACAACACATCTCCCATTTACATTCCATAAAAAGAAGGGGCTTGAGAATCTGCTAATCACCAATGTAATGATTCTGCCACTCAACGCATCTATTGGTCAAGATTCTGTCACTCACTGCATCTATTAGTGCCGCTTCACAGAGTAGTGTTCAATGATCAATCTCATTTCAAAGGCTATTTACTGATAATGCTGGGGAAGACTATGGAAAATTCTATGGGAGACCGTGGTTGCGAAGGCGAATTCTTCTGGACCTCCCTATTGCTATGGGAGACATGGTTGGCAATGCTCTTTCTTCTTTTGCTCATCTGAAGTGGGGTTATGAGGCCATTAGAGACATGATTAAAGACTTCCTAACCCTACCTTGTATCAAAAGATCTCATTGACCTGCCGTGTGAACGTTTTCATCCACTCAATGAAATATTAGTTTCTTGACATCTAACAAAGAATTTTTCTAGTCTTTCTAGGGCTTCTTCAAAAGTATTTCCATCAACAATAAAATCATCCATATATAGTTCTACACAATCATGAATCAAGTTAGAGAAAATATACAATAATACCCTTTTAAATGTAGTAAGTGCATTACATAATCCAAAAGGAAGTACTATATAAGCATACATACCCCATGGACATGTGAAATTTGTCTTATCTTGACCTTAAGGTGCTATTTGAATATGATTATATCCGTTGAATCCATCAAGAAAATAAAATTATTTTTTTCCTCCTAATGTATCTAAAACTTGATCAATGAAAGGTAAGGGAAAATGACCTTTTAAGGTTGCTTTGTTCAATTCTTTGTAATCGATACAAACCCCCACTTTCCATTTTTCTTTGGCACAATAACCAATGGTGACACCCATTGGCTATATGAAATTTCATAGATAAAGTTTACATTGAGTAATTTTTGCAATGCTTCCTTAACAATCTCCCTCAAATTGGGATTCATCCTTCTTTGAGGTTGTCTTACACGTTTGACATTCTCTTGTGTGTATATATATATATATATATATATATACACACACAAGAGAATGTCAAACGTGTAAGACACAAGTATTTGGATTGATTCCTTTCATGTATGTGTATTCCCATGCAAATGCAGAGGAATGTTTTTGCAACATCTTAATCAATTGTTCTTTTTGAAATTCTTCCAAGTTATTATTGATATTTAATGTTTTTCATGGACTAATTTCTACAAGATTATTGCCAAAATTTTCCATTGAATTCAATGATAGCTTAAATTCTCAAGATGAAAAATCTTCAATGATAAAATTCCCTTGAAAATTTTGTTCTAACATATGCACACGATCACTTTGTTTAAATTATTCAGAAATCACGATTATTCATAAGACTCATTAATTCCTTTTCCTCATCATTTTGTTTGATTGTTATTGCTTGTGAGATAGTTAAAATTGGTTAAATATCTTCGTGATCTTCATCATCATCATCATTCCATTATTAATTTTCTAATTTAATTATTTCTCTTGTTGGAGGATATAATGTAAACCTTTTCATTGAATTGCCATTAGAAATGATCATGTCCCTAAATCATGTCATTATAAGAGTATTGCCAAAATTTTACATTGAATTCAATGATAGCTTAAATTGTCACAATGAAAAATCTTCAATGCTACAATTTCCTTTGAATTTTTTATTTTTTTTATTTATTATTTATTTTTATTTATTATTTATTTTATTTTTTTATTTTTTTATTTTTTATTTTATTTATTTTTTATTTTTTTATTTTTTATTTTTTTATTTAATATTTATATTATTATTTATTATTATTATTATTTTCCTAACATATGCTCACAATAATTTTGTTTAAAATATTGAGAAAAATCACAATTATTAATAAGACTCATTAATTCATTTTCCTTGTCATTTTGTTTAATTGTCATTGCTTGTGAGATAGTTAAAATTGGTTGAATATTTCACATTCTTCTTCATCATCATCAATCCATTCTTCATTTTCTAATTCAATTATTGCTCTTGTTGGAGGATATAATGTAAACTTTTTCATTGAATTTCCATTAGAAATGATCATGTCACCAGATCATGTCATTCGAAAGGCCTACCTAGTTTTAATGGATGACCTCCTAAATTGGTTTTTGGTGTTAATATCATGAAATCAACAAGATATTCCCATGAATCTAGGGATACAAGTACTTCTTGTAATATATTCTCCAATTTAATAGTAGACCTATCAACTAACTGTAATATAGTAGGAGTATATTGAAGATTAGTTAATCGTAATTCACCCATAGTGGTTTTCGTCATAACATTTATTGTTGCACATAAAATGATTAATGTGTTTGGGATTTCAACATTATTGATGTGGATTTTACAATGGGACTTCCTGGATCTAAGTATTTTCCCTTGTTATAAGTCTTGCATTTTTTCCAATGTGTTGAACTTTTCGTATTTCTTTTCTTTTTCTACTAGGTTTTTTAATACACAACTCCTTTATTGTTTTTGCAAGAGTTGGAATATCATTGGTTGCTTGAAGTAAGGGAATTTTAATGCAAACATTCTTTAACTCTTCTAGCATGTCATAATTTGGAAAAAATAATTGATTCTCTACACCTTTATCTAGTTGCAATCCCTACGGAAAAGGAGGGTTTTATAAGGATATAGAAGGTCTGTTTGCTAAAGGAGTAGTAGGATTTTGTATTATTTAATTTTCATTTATCTTGTTAGGAATTTCTTCCTTTTGGGGAGTATCCTCATTTTCAGGAGTTGCATTCTCTTTATGTTTTTAATGACAACAAGAGTCTTTCTCTTTTGTATAACCCTCCCAGATTTAATATGAATATCATTCAAATCTAAGGGAGCTATCATGTAAGTTTGGAAATTTTGTATTTCAAAAGTATAAGTGGGTTGCTAAGGTAGTTTATTATTGGGGTTTGGTAGCGGTTGTGTAGGTAGTTGATTCAGACTTTGAAGTAATTGAATGGGCGGTGTTGACAGTGCTAGAAATCCGTCAACCAAGGGGGTCTCCCTGATGAAAATTCCCAATCAGACTTTACACCGTTTGGTGTGGGAGCCCTTATGGAAATAAGGCCCGACTGCCATATGCTTTTAGAGATTTTCCTTGGCTATGATGGTCAGCACAAGAGATTAATGTACATGTGCTTTCAGATGAACAAGTGAGTATGCCATGTGGAATGTTCATTTATAGAATGTATCAAGATTCTTCTACCGGAGGGGAAATAAGAGTGAGCCTTTAAATAAGAGTAATAGTATTGATCTAGTAAAGACAAATGAGCATATGCATATAAGTGAATCGTTGATCAACTAGCAAAATAATTTACATAGAGGCAACAATTGTTAAAACATATAAAACACACCTTCAACAAGATAAGTACCAAAGCCATCGAAATAGTTTGATTTCCTTAGTATAGATGGAAACAACATTAATTTCATACATTCAAAGAATAATATTACAATATCTACGACATATGCATGAAAGTTTTCTAGCTCAACAAGCTTCCAAATTATGCAAAAGTTCCAAGATACATCAGTACAATGAATGCCACTAGCTCCAAAAGTGGAGTGTTAGAGCAACCACTTGCTCCTCCAAAAGAAATATATTCCTCTCTAATGCCTGGTAGGAGGAGCTAAGGTGAAAAGTATAAGAAAATATGGCATCTAGGCCTTATTTTTGAAAGGTATCCCACACCAAATGGTGTGAAGTCTAATTGGGACTTTTCATCGGGGAGACCCCCTTGGTTGACGAATTTCCAGCACTGTCAATAAATGGTGTTAGAAGGAGGGCCATATGAAAAGTTGTGCCCGTTGAATCTATTTTGAATATCTTATCTAAAATGTCTCATCCCCAAATTATAATCCCAAAATGTTTCTCTAACCTATCCCATGGTAAACGTTTCATCCCTGTGAAACAACTTGATGGCTTGTCTCAATTTAAGTTTGATAGTGAGGCTGATACATCAATTACTGAGCATGCATATATTTTTCTTAAGTTTTGTGAACACTATGAAATTGATTGTGAATATGTGGCTTGTATTCTTTTCTGCCTCACAATTGAAGGTCGAGTTAACCGATGGTGCCATACCCTACCACCCGCTTCCATTCATTCTTTTGAACACCTCATCAAGGAGCTTCATTTAACATTTGATATGTATGATTGCCAGGATGTTCTTAAAAGAATTAATCAACTAATAATGAAGACTAATGAATCAATTGAGGATTTTTTCTAATCTATTCCTTCACCTATGTTATGAATTTCTTGAAGAAGATATGGATGGATTTCTTTAAACGAAAGTTGAGCATTTGGTTCATGTCTCTTTTCATGGTGAATTTGAAACCCATGATATTTCTACTTCCCCAACTTTTTAAAATCATGAGACACCTCTAATTTCAAGGGAGGAATCTATTATTCCTTTTGTTCTTTGTCCTCCTCCTTTTCCAATTCCAATGTGGGTGCCTCCTTGCGATGATGTTGAAGTTGGGAAATCTGAAAATCGAATGGTTGATCCATCTCTTCAACCTATAGCCATTTCTCATGATCCATATCCGATGGAGGAAACCTTGGAATGGTTCATGGAGCCTAGGGTGAAGGCTAATTCTTCCACTCCTCAAGATGACACAAACTTTTTAAACCTCAATCCTAAATCTTGTTTCACTGTAAGTATTACTTCTTTAACGGAGTATTGAAGTCTGAAATAATTGTTTCCTTTTTTACTAACCTTTTCCATTTTCTTTCACCTTTTTGTCACCATTTTTGTAGCAGTCTCAAGCATGCTCAAGGTCAAGTTCAACTTATAAAAAAGTATTTATCATCCATGTTTAGAATCTATTTTTCTTTATGAATTATAATGAAAACATTCTTATAAGAACATAATCTTAAACATTCCAAAACTAATGTTGAATTCTGAAGCAATATCCATGGTTAGACAGGTTATAGAGCTTCAACAAAAGGATGAAGAGTGTCTGAAGATGACAAATGTTTATCACATGGATGACCACCTATTAGCATGACTTGACATGCTATGAATATTAAGAGATCTAAGAGTCAAATTCAAAGTCAAACTCTGAGAATTATGATGCAATGGTTAAGTAAAGGCAACAAGAGAATATGAAGACATGAAGCAAGCATGTTGAAGACCTATTCAATCGTTATGATATGGTTCGAGAAGAATCTCTTATGACTTGCTCCTTCAGTAGCAAGTAATAAGGAGGTAGAGTTTTAAACATAATCCATTTCATAGTTATCATATTAGCTCATGTTGTATCGACATAAGACTCTTAAAAGTTGTTTAATGAAATTTGTATAAAATCTGTAAGGCTAGACCCATAACATAGTTTGATTGTTAATTTTTACTGTGGTTTATATTCAGGACTAGTGATACTCTGCTCTAGATCAAATTACTATGTTCTCAATGTGTGCATAAAAGATCCTTTGATTATTAGTAGACTCGGGCTCATGGGAGGGCCCCCTGTCAAGTTGTGAGGTTCTTTTATTTGCTTTTACATTTCTAGTTTGGTTATATCGTAGTAGTTTCTTTTAGAATTTGCTTAATTAGTTTCATCACGTATATCTTTTATCCAATTGTTGTTTTGATTTCAGAGTACTCATAAAGGTAAAATACCAAAAAGATTCAATTTTATATGCATTCCCTTTCTAGATTTCATAGCTCAAGTCAATTTCTTCGATGATAAAAAAAAAGAGTTATTTAGAGTTAATTGCCCACACAAGTAATCATTTTAGAGTTACAAGTTTTCCATCTAATCTTTCTTCTGCAATTAGAAGTTAGGTCCTTTTGATGCAATTTCCTTTTACATAATTAGTATAGAAATTCCTTATTGCAATTTAGTGAAGAAATTATTTTCTCTAAAATAGTGATTGTAGTGTTTTCAATTATGCAAGTAGCACTAGATTATTTTTCTTGCAATATAGCATTTCATTTTATGCAAGTAGAAGTAGGGTTTGAATCTCGCAATTAAGATAGATTTTCAATTCTAGTAATATAGGTTTTAATGAAATTTTAATTTGGAAGAACATGTGCGCAATTATTCTCTAAATCTCATTAAAAACATTTGTCCATACTTAGGATAATTTCACTCTTTAGAATCAATCAATCCATAGACAAAATCCTAGCATATATAGTGCACATTCATCTCACAAGTACACGAACCTTGGTTGAAAATTAATAAATTAATTTAAGAACAATTAAATTACACAACATTTTGGTGTCGTTGCTGGGGAGGTGCATATAAGATTCTATTACTGATTTGCATATCATTTTAGGTGCATTCAAAATTTTAGATGCATAATTAAAGCATGGTAAAAATCATTTATACATGGAGAAAGAGATTCTAGGGGTAGATTTATAAGTAGGAATATAAGTTCAATTCTAGCATCACCACTTAGCTCCGTTAGATCTCATAGTGCCACACCATCCACTCATACTCACATTCCATCATTAGCAGGTAGATATAGACTTCCTGAGGTACATAGATATGAAATCCAACCAAGAGATTCACCAACTTCCTCTACCGAAGCTATAGTTGAAGAACCTACATCCCCAACAAAAGGAGTAATTTTTATATTAGCTCTAAAGAATCTATAATGGCATGGGAAGGAGAAGGAGAAGTACATAATGTAAATGGTGAACTTAGGATTGGAGGTGGAAGAGGTAGAGGAGGAAATAGAGGAGGAGGTGGAGGTGGGGGTGGTAGGGGAGAACTAGATCCTTATGGATTTCCCATTTTTGATGAAGATACCACAACCACAATGAAGAACATATCATCCTCCATCCTTCCTAATTTCCATGGTTTGAGAAATGAGAACCCTGAAATATTTCTTTTTGAGTTTGAAGTTTTATGTAGAACTTATGACTACTTACTTGATCCTCAAAAATTGAAATTATTCACAGCAACTCTTGAAGATGCAGAGCTTAAATGGTTCATGGGATTAGGAACACATACTATTAGAACATGGGAAGAAATGAAAAATGTGTTTGTAGAAAAATATAAGGATTATTGCATGTCCCATAACCTTAAGGATGAATTCTTTAAGATGATGCAGAAAGAAGATGAAAGCCTTGAAGACCTAATTGAAAGATTTCCTTACAACATCAAAAGAGCTAAGACGTGTAATTTGGATGGTGAAACACTAAAAGATCTTTTGTTAAAATCCATCAAAAGATGAATGGATTTATATTCTTGATTTGATGGGCAACGAAGATGTTTCACAACTTTTATTTGGAGAAATTTGTGATTTGTGTAAAGATATTTCAAGGGGTAAGGCTAGAACTGGAAAAAATCCAAGAGATCCTGTGATGTCTGAAATTAATAAATATGCAACTGCAACAATTAGTAGAGCTGAAATAAGTTATTTGATTGATAATTTCAAAACAAATATCCTAGCGAGTCTCAGTGAACAATTAGATACCCTCAAGATACAAAACAAGCGAAAAACCTAGAATGATGCATTATCTATTTTCTATCCCAAGCGTAGGAAGAAACATGCCTTAAGAGAATGCCCCCTTGATAATATTGAAGTGTGTGTCATATGTGCTAAAAATCTTAATACGAAAGAATTCCCTTCGATACCTGGTCTTAAAGCTATTTTTCAAGATGAAGCATGAACAAGCCAAGTTGAATATCTTTGTTTTATGGGTAAAATACCATGAAAAATTCAACAATCAAATATGACTCAAGGTTTCAATACTCAATCCTATGCACAACCACAAAAAATTAGACTGCACCCATGCCATGGCAACCTTGGGCCCCATAATCTCAAAATTTATCTTGGGAAAAAGTTTGGCAGCATCCTTATGGAAAATATCCTCAATATCCTCAATTCCAACAACCTTATCCTTCTTTTCCACCACAATATTATCCTCCTCAACCAACTCAACGTTATCAATTTCATAATCCAAATCAACAACTTTCATCACCATTTCCTTAAAAACCCAGTCAACTACCTACCAAACAACTTCCAAATCCGAACAATAAAAATCAACAACCTGTTTATAATGTTGAAGGACAAAATTTTCAAGGATTTATGATTACCCCATTAGGTCTAAAATATATTCCACTTAGATCTAGTATGGTTTTACAAAAGAATTCACCAACAATCACAATCCAAAAATGTAAAGAGGATGAAGTTCATGAGAAAGATGCAAATCTTGATCAAGAAAATATTCCTCTAAAGGAATATGTTCATGTACAATCAAAGGATGAGCAAATAAACCAAGCTCCTTCAATTCCTCTAGTAGAAAATCCTTACATTTCATTGTAAGATCCACCGTTTCCTAAAAGACACAAAATTGATAAAGGAATAGAAAGACAAATTGTTTTACCAGACTATGATATGCTAGATGAACTTAAGAATATTTGCATCAAAATTCCTTTACTCCAAGCTATAAAGGAAATGCCAATATTTTAAAAAACCATTAGGGAGCTATGCATTAGAAAACCAGGAAGAAAGAGAAAAGATGTTAAAAAAATTTAATTTGTAGGAAAAAATGTTAATATCATGATGGAAAAACTTATTGTTCAAAAATATCTAGATCTTGGGGGTCCCATTGTGAAAATTCATATCAACGTTGTTGAAATTCCAAACACTTTAATTGATCTAGGAGCAACCATCAATATCATGAGCAAACAAACACTGGAGCAACTTAAGCTTCCTAATCTTCAATATACTCCTACATTATTACAATTAACAGATATATCTATTATCAAACCTGGTGGAGTATTAGAAGATGTGTATGTTCTCTAAATTCTTGGGAATATCATGTTGATCTCATGATTTTAACTCCTAAGAATAATTTAGGTGGCCATCCATTGATCCCTGGTAGACCTTGGCTAGCTACAATTGATGCATTCCTAAGTTGTAGATCTGGTGATATGTATAGCTATGATGGAAGTTCCACTAATAAATTTACATTATATCCTCCTGCAAAAACAATAATTGAAGTGGAAAGTGAAATTTGGATAGATGATGATAGTGAAGACTTTGATGACATGCAACTAGTTTATACTCTTTCATAACTAGATGAAGAAGATCAATTGATAAATTTAATAAATAATAATGATTCTTCTTCATATTATGAGCAAGATCAAAGTGTTAAAAAACAATGCAACATTGAATATATATCATCTCACCAAATGGATTTACATTTTGTGGAAAATTTTGGCAATTCTCAAGTAGAAAATTTTGCTGGATAAAACATTAAATATTAACAATAATTTGGAATAATTTCAAAAAGGAAATTGATACAGATGCTACAAAAACAATTTTCTTCTTATGCATGGGAGTACATTGATATGAAAGAGATTGATCCTAAAACTTGTATTCATCATATTTATTTTTAAGAAAATTCAAAACCAGTTAGACAACCTCAGAGAAGGATGAACCCTAATATGAGAGAAATTGTTAAGGAGGAATTATAAAAGTTACTTATGTTAACTTCATTTGTCCAATATCAGATAGTCAATGGGTGTCACCTTTAGTGATTGTTCCTAAGAAAAATGGAAAATGGAGAGTGTGTATTGACTATAGGGAATTAAACAAATCTACTTTGAAAGATCATTTTCCACTACCTCTTATAGATCAAGTATTAGATACAGTGGCAAGAAATAAATACTTTTTATTTTTAGATAGTTTTAGTGGGTATAACCAAATCCAGATAGCACAAGAAGATCAAGATAAAACTACTTTTACATGTCCATGGGGAACATATGCCTATAGGGTTCTTCCCTTTGGATTATGTTCTACACCTGCCACATTTCAGAGAGAAGTATTAGATATCTTTTTTGATCTAATTCATGATTGTGTGGAAGCATACATGATGGTGATAATTTTGAAGAAGTTATTGAAAATTTGGAAAAATTTCTTATTAGATGTAAAGAGGAAAACCTTGCATTAAGCCATGAGAAATGTTTTATGATGTTCAATGAAGGGATTGATTTAGACCACCATATTTCAAGTGATGGAATTAAAGTGGATACATCTAAAGTATAAATAATTTATAAAATTTCAATTCTCGTTTGTCAAAAAGATGTTAGAAGTTTTCTTTGATTTACTAGATATTACTGAAGATTCATAGAAAATTTCACAAAAATAGCCTATCCACTTTTCAAACTCCTTACAAAAGATTGTGAATTTGCTTGAAATTTTGACTATCAAAAATCATTTGAGACATTGAAGCAAAAGATGACTGAAACACCAATATTACGAGGACCTAATTGGGCTCTTCCTTTCCATATTTCTATTGATACTTAAGATACAACTCTAGGATTTGTGTTGGCAAAAAACGATTTAACTCCTTATGCTATCTATTATACAAGCAAAAATTTGACTCCAACAGAGTTAAATTACACTGTAACAAAAAAGGAGTTTTTAGCTGTTGTGCATGCCATTAATAATTTTGTCATTATATCACTGGTTATGAAACTTTTATTCATACATATCATTCTGCAAT
Source organism: Pinus taeda (assembly GCA_000404065.3). NCBI lineage: Eukaryota > Viridiplantae > Streptophyta > Pinopsida > Pinales > Pinaceae > Pinus > Pinus taeda. The sequence goes on along the minus strand of APFE030611644.1, from coordinate 9,159 downwards.
TAGATATCTAAGGAACAAACCAGTTACTAATGGTATAATTGCAAGATGGTTACTATTTTTACAAGAATTAAACATTACTATTCTTGATAGACCAGGAAAAGAAAATACAGTTGCTAGTTTTCTTTATAGAATGCAGAATAATAATGAGAATGTTCATGTAAAAGATAACTTTGGTAATGAATATCTTTTCGTAGTATCTACTAAAACACATTGGTTTGCAGATATTGCTAATTATCTATCTATAGGAAAGTTACCTCCATAACTATCAACTAGAAAAAGTAAAAAGTGATCAAAACTAGTGCACCTTATTCTTGGGTAGATGGAGAATTGTACAAAATTGTACATGATTTGATTATCCGAATATGTGTTCGAGAGGATGAAGTACCTGAAATCTTAAAATCTTGCCATGATGAACCATGTGGAGGACATTTTTCTGACAAGAGAACTTCTTACAAAATCCTTCTTCTAGGATATTATTGGCCATCTATTTTTAAGGATGCCAACGAATATGTCAAAATATGTGATAATTGTGAAAGAATGGGGAAGCCCATTCCATCCGAGGAAATGCTTCTACAACCACAGGTACTTGTAGAACCTTTTGAGAAGTGGGCTTTATATTTTGTTGGACCAATAAATCCTCCATCTAAACATAAAAGGTACATACTTTTTTGCATGGATTATGTTACAAAATGGGTAGAAGCCAAACCCATTTTATTTGCAACTTAAAATGTTGTAGTTACATTTCTTTTTGAGGATATTTTTATTCGTTTTGGTGTTGCAAGATAAATTGTAACACATCAAGGTACTCAATTTACATCCAATTTGGTGCAAAATATCATGGAGAAATATAAGATCAAGCATCAAAAGTCTACTTCATATCATCCACAAGCCAATGGACAAGTGGAATCCACGAAAAAGTACTTAAAGGAATTCTTACCAAGACTATGCATTTGCATAGGAAGGATTGGGAAAAAAAGCTTCTAGAAGCACTATGGGCATATTGAACTACATGGAGGAACACAACTGGACATACTCCTTATGAGCGTGTCTATGGAAAGAAAGTTTTGCTTCTAATTGAGTTCCAAGTGGAGACCTTCAGAACAACAGCTAAATTGGGCCTTGATATATGATAAGCTTAGAAACAAAGATTAGCACAATTGAATGAGCTAGATGAAATCCAAAAAGATGTTATTCAAAGAACCAACATAAATCAACAACAAAGATCAATGTGGGATGAAAAATTCATCAAAGCTAAAATTTTTAAAAAAGGTGACTGGGCTCTTCTTTTTTATTCCAAGTTCAAATATATTCAAGGGAAATTTCAAACTCATTGGCTTGGTTATGATGAGATTGATACTATTTTTGATAATGGAGCAGTCAAAATAAAAACTATTGATGATGAACAAATTACTTTCCATGTTAATGGTCATCGATTAAGGTTGTATCATAAACCACTAACAAAGGAAGAATTTGTCAAATATATAAAAGAGAATGATGAATCCAAGTCGGTCAAGAAAGGATATTCTTCTCCTCACTCTCCAACTTCATTGTAATTTTTCTAGGAATAATAATAATAATAATAATAATAATAAAAGTATAAACATGAAAACCAACTATGTTGGGATGTTTATACATAAAATCTTAACTAAAAACCAAGATCAATTGGCGGTTTAGATTTTCATAATCCCCTCTTTCTTGTGACTATTTCTTTCTACCCTTATTTTCTAAATTTCATGCGACAAGCAACGTTTCTGAGGATCAATATTTTTAATGTCCACTAGAAGCAACAACAACAATAAATAAGTCTTCTCCTGGTCAAACAAGGAAAATTCAAGAAATGCTAAAGCAACAAACACAATTTATATCATTCTGTAGTCGATCTTCAATTCTGTAGCGAAGTTTGAATCCTACATTATAAAATCCTAAACAAAAGAATGTTAAGAAGTTCACAGAAGTAAAGGTATGTAGAATGTTGAAATTATTTGTCATATAAGAACTTAGGTTTTAATTTATGGATGATTTTAGAATAAAGTTTAAGACCTTATAAAACTGCTATTACTCTCATAATCATTATACTATGCTCCCTCATCATTACTCTGTCGATCACATTAGTCCAATTGAGCTCAAATACATTCCTTTGATCCTCTAAAACCATATCTAGGAATTGTGGGAAGGTACTGTATGATCATAACACAACTCCTTCTGCTAAGCACCTTATCTTGCTACAATTCAACTCCATTTCATATTCATTTCACTCACTTTTGAAAACCCTATCATTAACACTTCGCTCATTCCCTTTCTCAAACTTCCATGGGAATGATTGTTCGCTCTAAACCAAATGGAGTAAAATTTATTCAAGTGTACTCAATGTAGGTTTTAACCCCGTACAGAAAGTACCTACATACGAATTCTAAAACACAAAAAATAAACAATGCGAGAGCGTAACACATAAAACACATATACATAGAGATTTCCCCTATATCCCAAAACTGAGACTACCAGCTTGATTTTTCATTATGTTCCTTTCAATATTATAATACATATTTATACATGCCGAAGCATCCAATACCATGGCCCGAAAACCATCGTGTCCAAAAACATGTGCCAAAATCATGCACAAAACCATAGGTAGGTCTACCCAACCTAACATAGGGTCCAAAACCAAAATTTTCCGGGGCACTGCCTCAGACCCCATAAAGTGGGGTTACGAGTACGCC
>APFE030611642.1:51592-92435 GCA_000404065.3 Pinus taeda | reverse complement strand
CGAGTAATGCTTAGTAGTATAGCGTTCAGAAAATACAAGAGTAAACAGATGCTAAACTATAACTAAATTATTCCAAAAAGATAGAATCACACAAGACAATTTATCAGTCAAGGGTACGTAAGCGATAACCCATCCCTCTAGAAACTGATGGAAAGGAAATTAGAGCATGGACCATAGGTCTGGGAGCTAGGCAGCGTCTACTGAGGCTCACTACACCCTTAGACCTTCTCTCACACCAAAACAACAAGTGCAAGTAAATGGAACGACAACAAGTAAAATGGAATAGCAAAAAGGAAATGGAACAACAGTAAATGGAACAACAATCAAAAGAACTAAATCTCGCGAGTCAAAACCAACTTACTCACACTCTGCTATAACATTCTTCTCTCTTAAAGCAAACTGGATGGAATATACTTTATGGAACAACACTCATTGATGAATTATGGAACGGCAATAATCGACAATATATGCACACCTCGCATTAATATAGTAATCTGACAATTAAGGGTAATATGACTATGTTTCCAAATAGAATAACATTAGTTTCGGATGCCAATAATGAATCAAATGACAGTAATATTCAATACAGACGCTCTGTAACAGAACTAACTGGTTGAGAGTAAAAGCATGCGATCAACTCTGAAAAGATCCAATTATATAGTGCAGATTCATTACACAGATTTTTTGAGAAAACCCATTAATGCATTAATCGTAACAGAGCATAGCATAGCATATGAATGATATATCAGATTACCGAGTAATAAAGATAAGCAAACCACGCATAAATCACAGTATAATGATACAAAAGCAAGTGTCCTTCGGAGCCGGGCCCTTAGCTACCAATGGTACACTGCCTTAGGTTACTCCAGACGCAAAGATGAAATAAACACCAAGTCTTTTATATTAACGCATCAATAAACGTACAGTAAACCAGGTCTCAGTGAGACTCGATGATCAAAGTTTTGTCTGGAATTGAAAATTACAAAAACAGGAGTCCTTTTGCTCAACGATGTTGTTCCTTTATATAAAAGTAATGGCGGGGATATCTAGGTAACAAAGATAAGTAAAACAACGATCCCTTAGGATCAAAGATCCTGAGGGATTTGCCAAGTTGTTAATCCTTTACTTTTCTTTCCGTCTTTCGCTGAATCGGTATACCTTCTTCCTTTCCTGGTTTATTCTGCTTTGATCTGCCCGATCTCATTTGCATCTGGTTCCCTTCTAGAGCGACAACAGTTATTCCTCCTCTGTTTTTCGCTTTTGGATGGCAACTCCTCGTTTCCACCTTTCCCTGTATAGAAAAACAACAATTATCAATGATTAAGCTTCCCATGTTAATTCTTACACATTTTATTAAAATTATTTATTTCTTTGAATTCATAATGCAGCAAAGGTTACAAATATTACTGAAAAGCCACTAAATTGTTTGTCAAAAGCATACCTTTCAAGTGCTCCACAGTCATCCTTGTTGGGAAAATCCTCACATTAACAACCATAAAACATCTATATACCTATGGTTTATAATGATGGTAAATAGTGCTCCCCATCACCTAATTATGCAAAAAGTCCCAACAAACTTATATGCCATGCCAAATATGTTCTTGATATTAGCATATCTTACATTATCGATTAGCTTATGGAGATAGATGGTTCAATGACTGTAACTTGATGGTTGGGGACTATATTCCATCAAGAGGTCAAATGTCAGGCTAACTATATTAAGGACATCTCAAGGTCAATCAACACTAATGGAATGTATTAGTTGTTGGTACATCGACCTATCAAAATGTCACAATATTGGGTAGTAGACATTAGTAAGTAGGAAACTAGTCACCAACAAGAAAACTTGATATTCCGTAATGATGTGGTGAGTGGATGTGGACTCGGGGATACCGCATGTCAATTGTGTGGCAGTTGATTTGACATGCTAATGTCTTATTATGATGTGGCACCAATTTGGGTCTAGATGACATGGCATAATAATTTGTAAAGTGATGTGGCATGTTGACGTGGCAATGGAAGGTTGACTTGGAAATGAGGTGATGTCTAGGTGGTAACCATATAGTGATGACATGGATGTTGGGCTTTCGGATGTTAAGTTATCAAATAATTAATATCAATGACACTTGTTAGCCTCTCCCTCAGGGCCTAGTGGCTTGATAGCCCAACCATTGGCCTTTCAAGGTATTGGGTATGGAGACACTAGGGCTTCAATCTACAACCTCATCTATATGTTAGGTGTCGAGTATAGAGACAGTAAGTCTATATAGAGCATTAAGTGTCTTGGGGGGATATGGGCTTAGTGATTAGGTAGATGGATAAGGTAGATGATGGAAACGTAACTATGTTAATTAATGACCCATTGTTTGGTTATGTGGAGACCGAGTAGGAAAGTTTTAAACTAATGTGATATTTCCCAAGTGGTTGATAATGGATATAATAGTCAAATTAATTGACTAGGTAGGCTATTGTGGAAGTTGATAGACCATTTTATAATGGTGACATGTGGGAAAAGGGCTACCATGTGTTTAACAAGAAGAAAATAAATATTTATATCAGAGAAGTTACAATATAAACTTAAATAATACCAAAGGTCGAATAAAACACCTTTATTTAGACTATCCAAAATGAGAATTTGTAAAGAAGAAACTAGGATCACATCTTATTTTTTATATCATTGCTAAGATGAAGATGGTCGGATCATTCAATATCCCTTGTAATGGAACCACGTTATGTATCACATGAATAGTTTTAGGTAAGAATTCCCATAAATGATCTTGATTACTATGTCACATATTGTTATCTTTAATTTAAGAAATAGTTTCATAATCTCTAATAGATCAATTAACTACGAATTTAGGTAGCACTTTTGATGGATTTTACTCATTGTTAACTAGATTTATTATTTCTTTTTGACTCAAGTTGAAAAGTGGAAATACAAAATATTTCATAAATGACAGTAAATATTATTTCAAGGGTGTTACCAAGCGTATTGCTTCAGGTTTTATATGAGACAAGTATATATTGCTAGAAGAATAGAGATTGAAAGATAAAGTGTAGCAATAGGCATCAACATATAACATGAAAAATTTCAAACACTTTTCCATGCTAGATATTCCAAAATCTATAGTAGCAGTTGATAGGAATTAACCACTAAAGGGAAATAAACATTTACCATACAACATACGAGGGGAAAATATTTTCTTTTTATGGGTTGTATTGAAGTGGCTTGGGAGCTTATACATGGACCATGAACATTATCTTACACCTCTTTTGGGCCCTCAGGCACTAGTTTTCATCCTTGAAAAACGTTCAAGGACCTAAGAAACATCCCTTAGATGGTCTCCATGAGTAGCACTAGGCCAATTATTCACCTTAGAGGCACCCGGAGGTGGTTTCGTACCATGTCCATAGTCTATATTATTACTAACCCTTAAAAACCACTCGTAGGCCCTAGGATCCTATTTTTTTTTCTCCTTAGATGATGTCCAAGGTGCCTACAAAAGAAAGTCCTTGTTGGGAAAATCCTCACATTAACACCCATACAACATCTATATAGCTATGGTTTATAATGATGGTAACTAGTGCTCCTTGTCACCTAATTGTGAAAAATACCCCAACTAACCTAGATGCCATTTCAAACATGTCCTTTACATTATTATATCCCTCATTGTCCATTAGCTCATGGAGATAGAGGGTTCAGGGACTGTCACTTGATGGCTGGGGTCTATAGTCCATCGAGAGGTCTGTTACACACCATTTTGGCATTGTTCCTGTACTCCCCATTCCTCAATCCTGGAGAACCTCTACACTAACCCTCAGATGTTTCTCTACCATGAAGAACATGTCCCTATGTCCCTCTTCTTCTGTAGAACATTTCCCTCTTAGATCATTTCCCAAGAATATTCCTTCAGACCTAGTTTTCGAGATCGACGTTAATGTTTAGTTCTTCCCCTAAGCCAATTTGTAGAGTTCAAAACTAGGACTTGTGTAGAATAGTGCAATTGAGCCACTCATCGCTCGTATTGACCCACTTTTGGAAAGTTTTTAAAAATGGAGTCGAAGCTTCCAGGTCTAGAAGCTTAGTGAATGGATGTCTGGAAGATGGTTTAGCAAGGAAGAGCCGAAAGAGACCTTTCTGCTCCTTTCCCCTATTAAAATGGAACAAACTAAAAGGGATAATTCCTATCCCACCATAAGAGGATACATTTCCCCTCTATCAAAGCTATATAAACTCCCCATTTCACACCCTTAGCTAGCTAATGAAAGGGTTGAAATAATCTGCAACTATTCAGAGCCATATTAAGATCCTTAGCCCTCTAGTTTATGTCTGAAGGGAGAATAAGCATGTGGTGTTTTGTTTGGAGCAAAAGGAAACAGTACTTGAACTTCCATCGTTTTGAGGGTGAACCATAAGATGCTTCTAGTGGTGATGGAACCAGTACATGCCAAAGGGAACCTACAACGTCAAGGCTCTAGTTGTATTTCTCTTTGAAGTTTCATAATACAACTAATGGTTTATTTCCTATATCTTGTGTAAGGTTACATTTTAGATCTTAAAAATCCTTGTCCTTTTATGTAGATTGAGTTCGATTTTACACCATCATGTTTACTGTTGTCTCTTGCATGGTTTTTTCAGGTGTTTGAATGAAAGGAAGTTGGAGCAAGGAGGAAAGATCAACATCAAGTGGATTAGCACTATGAGAGGTAGGCCCTCTTATTTGATTCTAATCTAAGGAAGTTTACATTAGATTGTTCTGTTTGTGACTAGACCCGTTCTCGGGCTAGAGGGATCACCTCTCTCCACAGAGGCGATTTACCTACTCCGCAAGGTTAAATCAACCTATCAATGTATTAGTTGTTGGAACATGATCTAAAAATCACTTGTGAGAGATCTCAATTCATTAATTAATGAATGAAGGTATTACAGACTCATGTGTTTGTGTGTGTCTATGTTATATTAAGAAATGGATCGATCAAACTACAAAATACACAGACACTGAAAAATGGACAACAGTAAGAGAAACACAGTAAGCAAATACATGAACAGAATAAATTAACAAGGAGTTCACCCAATCCTCCTAGGCTATGTCTCTGGTCTAGATTTGAATGGTGGCCTTTTCTTATTGTGTCCATAAAGTAAATTTTTTTCAATGAGGAGCTCAGTTTGAGTCTCCTGAAATAGATGATGCTTAGCAAGGTGGTTCTTGGATTCCCCAAGCCACTGGAGTGCACAGACTCTTTCTTACGAAGTCTCGACCTCAACTGGTCATGAATGGGATGAGTCCAATTTGGTACCCAGTTCCTAATAGATATCCCCTAAGGGATTGCTCGAACCTCTCAGGCCTTTTCTCCTGCTCAATGATTCCTTACTTTGCAGGTTAGCTCGGCTCTCTATTTTCTGCTTATTTCTTAGTCTATGTTCTGTCTCTCTGTATCATTGTCTCCTTCTTTCTTATAGTGCTCGCTTCGCTCTTGCTTCACGCTCTCCTTATCTCTGTCTCTGTCTATTCATGGCTTAAAGCAAATTTGGCTCATGTCTATTCGCTTTCTCTTCTGCCCCTTTGGATCGCCTGCTACTGTTTGCTTGGATTTCCCTACCTCTGCGTCATCGCCATTGTGTAACGTCTCACAGGGAAGTGGCCACTTGTACTCTCATGAACTGTGCTAGCTCTTCCTCAAATGGTTTGGTATTTTGGTTATGCTATGTAATGATTCATCCACCAACTCAACGGTCAAATTAGACTTCATACTTTTATATGCCGTAACCTAATTCTTCCTCTAGGTCTGGTCATCCATCGGGTGCAATCACAATCGTTAGATATGGGGCTCCCAGATCATATAGTTATCACTCATATCATGCATTTGAATTGCTCAGATATTAGCCCATGATGAGAGGCATTTTTCTCTCTCATCCGTTGGACACGCATCATGCAATGTATGGAATTGCTCTTTCTGCTGCCAAATCTGCTTATCACCTAACATGCCTCCAATATTCTACCAGTTTTGGAGCATGGGGCCCACATTTTGCTTTAGTGCTTTTCCCACAACTTTCAAATTTTCCTTGTGACCGAGTGCTCAATGCCTTTCCATTTCGAGGGGTTTTGCCCAGCGATGCACGATTATTAGAAATGGCCTCTGTTTTCTGATCCAGACTTCCTAACTGCTAGTTTGCATCTTACACGGCCTCCACGGGCCTCGGTCAGCGCACTTTGACCAAGGTCTTCATCATTCCTTACTAGCTTCAAACTACCATTGTCTAGAGGTCTTCCTGATAGCTCTTCGTTCAAAAGTTTTTGAAGTCTGTACTAATTTGATACAGTCATAGAACTCTAATAATTTTCATCGATCCAATTCAGATCATGAGATTTTGACTGAAAAAAAATATTTTGGACCACCAAAATTTGGTTTTCAAGCATGGACTAAGTGAGGGTAAAATTATCTCACTTTTCCAATCTCTATCCACTTTGCACTGCTTGGCTTTGAACCCTTGAGGCCAACTCTAAGGTACTCAACATCTCTCGTGTGTGTCATCCTCACCTTCCTATCTAGAACTATGTCTTCCTGTGATTCATTAATATATTCAAGTAGTAGGTCATAAATACAAGGCAATTGACTCTGCTCTTTGGGATCTTCAATTAGTGAAGGTTCAAACAATCTCAAGCAACCTGCATTTACGACTAAGTAGCTGTGCATGTAAGCTGGTAGATCAAGGAGAAAAGCATTCTCACCAATATTCTCAAGGATCTTAAAGGGTCCATAGATGATAGGCTTTAGCTTCTTACCTTCACCTTGCATCCTATCCTTGCTAATATACAACCAGACTTGGTAACCAACTTGGAAACTATGCTCCATCCGCTGCTTGTCATGCCTTATCTTGTATTTGGCTTGACCCTTTTCCAGTTGTTCCTGTACTACCTAGTGGATCTCTTGGATCTGTTTAATGAACCTAGTTTCACTGTACACATCACTACGTCCCTTAACTGTGGTGTCTTTACCAAAGACAAAATCAAAAGGAGACCTTGGTGTGAAACCAAAATAGGTCTCAAAAGGAGATCTCTGTGTAGAAGAATGTTTTGCTCTATTGTAAGCATGCTACACATAACATAAATGTTCATCCCAAAGCTTATGATGGTTGCTGCAATATCCCCTAAGTAACTGGACCACTATCTTCTTAACTACTTCTGTCTGGCCATCAGTTTGTGGATGAAAAGTTGTGCTTTTCTTTACTTTGGTGTCCATCAATTCCCATAGAATTGACCGAAACTTCCCCAAAAATCAGGTGTGTCAATCAGATACAATGGAAGTGGGTAATCCAAAATGAACCCATATATTTTGAAAGAACAGTTTTGCAATTTGTTCAGTTGTAATCTATTTATTAAAAGGTATCAAAATACACATTTTTCTGAACCTATCCACAACAACAAATAGATAATCATGACATTTCCTAGATTTAGGCAGTCCTCCAACAAATTCCATGGAAACACTTTCCCAAGGATGAGAAAGAACTGGTAATGGAGTGTAGAAGCCTAGTTTTCTATTGGTGGGCTTGCTTTTTGCACACATAGTACACCCTCTTACATATCTAGAAATTGTCTCATTCATTTTTGGTCAAATTAACAAAATCTTTGCAAATGTGCAACTGTTTTACTTAGCCCAAAGTGACCTGATATTAGAGAAGTGTGTGCTTCTCGAATTATCTGTACTCTTTTAGTTTTTGGAATGCATAAGTTCCCACAATGATATAAGAGTCGGTCCTTTACATGATAATCTAATTCTTCTACTCGTTTTCCTTGACTTAAAGTTGCATAGACATCTTTAAAGTCTATATCTTGAGCATATTATTCAATGTGACTCTCATATAACATAGAATTATGCTTAAGTATAGTAGATGCATTTATACTGGGTCTAGATAACATATCTGCAACTTTGTTATGTATGCCATTTTTATATCTGATGACTAAACGAAACCGTTGTAGAAAACCCATCCACCTATAGTGTCTCGATTGCTGCAACTTAGTTTGGGAGTGTAGATACTAAAGTGGTTGATGATCAATATGTATTACTGTCTCTTTGTCCATTAAGTAATGTTTCCACTTGTTCACATTCTATACTAATACATACAATTATTTGTCATATGTAGGATAGTTAACTACTGCAAAATTAAATGTCTCAGAATGATAACATATGGGTTTACCATGCTGTGTAAACACTTCTCCCATGGCATAGTCACTAGCATCCATTTAGATCTCAAATGGTCTTTGAAGATGAGGCAGTGCTAGTACAGGTGTTGAAGGCTTTCTGTTGTTTGCCTCCCGACTAAAGCACCTTGTTCAATCATGTTTTAGAATGTAAGGGAGCTGTAATTAAGGAAAAGTTAGAAATGAACTTCCTTCAATATTGTGTTGCTCCTAAGAAGCTTCTAAGTTCTGTAGCAGATTTTGGTTTAGGTCAGTTCACAATGACTATCATGTTAAAGGGATCTATCTTCAATTCACCACACCCTACTATATGACCCAAATAATTTGAAGATGTTTTTCCAAATTCACATTTTTAGAGTTTAACATAAGGTTTTTCCCTTTTCAAAACATCTAGTGTCTTCTTAGCATGCTTTAAGTGTTATTCCCACATTTTTCGAAATATCAGAATGTCATCTAGATAGACAATAACAAAATCATCAAAAATGTTTTGAGTACATCATTCATTAATATCATGAAAGTAGCAAGAGCATTAGTTAAGCCAAAAGGCATAACTAGCCACTCATACAATCCCTGGTTTGTTTTGAAAGTAGTCTTCCATGCATGTTGTTCTACAACTCTAACCTGATGGTATCCACTACACAAGTCTAGCTTGGAAAAATAAACAACTTCTTTCAATTGATATAAAAGATCATCGATGCGAGGAAGGGGATAATGATTTTTGACTATTATCTTTTTCAGTGCTCGGTAATCAATGCACATTCTCCATGAGCCATCTTTCTTTCTCACCAAAATGATCAGTGACCCACATGGTGATGTGATAGATCTGACGAACCCCTTCTCAAGCAACTCCTGCACCTGCTTCTTGATTTTTTCGTTCTCTAAAGTGGAAAACTTGTACATTCCAATGTTACACAATGCAACATCTTGCTGCAAAATAATATCATGCACTATTTCCTTTTTTGGTGGTAGATCTTTAGGTTCTTGGAACAAGATATCATACTCTAAAACAACCTTTTCTAAATCAGCTTGCTATTTAGCATTACAACCCTCAAATACATTGGTTTTATCAGGGCTCTTTTCCTTTACAACTATCAGTAATAATTGTTTGAATTAATTTATCATTCTTTTCATCTGCCCTGAGTTTATGAGAGTACAATTATTCTTGAGCTTATGAGCTCCTACAAAGTATTTGATTCTGTCTTTAACATGTAGATACTTGTTCTCAACTCTACAGAAAATAGCTTTTCTATCATACAAGTAAGGAATTCCTCAATAATTCCACATATATCCAAAGGAATTATGCCTAACTCAACCTCATCTACGAATACTAACCCAAAAAAAAACTTGAGTTTGCATTGTCTAGTCACTTGTGGTTGTGCTTTATCAGTCAACCATCCTAAGGGGTATGATTTCTTGTGAGGTGTAGTCACTAATCCCAATTTCTTTACAATTTCTTTAGAAATTAAATTTACTTGTGAGCCACTATCAAACAAAGTATCAATCTTCTTATGTTTGGAAATAATCCGAATATGGAAAAGCTCATGTATTTTTCTCTCATTTTCTTCATCAATATTAGATTGTGCAGAATTACTAGTAGATGCTTCAGAATTCTTACCTCTTATACCTATGGCTGAAATAGTTGTTTCATCTTTGGAGTTTGACCCCAAATATTTCTGAATAGTTGTAACAATCTTCTTCTTCTTGCCCTTGAATTTCTTAGGTCTCAACTTTGGATACAAAATCCAACAGTGCTCACCATCATGCCCATCCATTTTATAGTGAGTGCATGAAGCCTTGCTTTTCTATACAGCGTTAGCCTTTCCTGCTTTCCATTTCTACTTTCTTCTCTGCTCATTCTTGCTTGCAGTGGGTTGGGATGATCTCCCAACTTCTGGACTTCCATTCTTTCCTCTAGCTTCTAGATGAGTAGCCTGAACAGATACCTCATCTATACTAGTGGGATTAAACATGAGGATAGTGTGCCTCATGTAGCTGTATAAACCACCAATGTACTTCAACAGAGTCTCAAGTGAGTCTAATGAGATTCCTAGAATCAATGCTCTCTTTCGAAATTCTTGAGTGTATCCCTATACACTTTTCCCTTTCAACTGTCGAAGAGTTTGCCAGCTCATCACACCTTGCTGCATGTAGGCAAATGGATAGAACTGCTTTTTGATTGCAGAAAAAAATTCACTCGAAACAGAGATATTCTTACCATGTAGTTTCATATCATTTTGGGTCCTGCCTTCCCACCAAACTAAGGCAATGCCTCCAAGGCGTAGGCTTGCCAGCTAAATCTTGCTCTTGTCTGAATCAATATTCTACACTCTGCAATAAACATCAATTTGTCTAATCCAATTCGCCATCTTTTTGCATTCAACTCTCCATCATATATAGTTAAATCAAATTTAACATCCAGTTTAATCAAAGATGCCTTATTTTTATGTTCAGGGCTATTAGGAGGTGGGAGAAAGATTTATTATTTTTCCTTGCCTTTTGAGTGGTCATGGAAGTGAGAGTCATCTTCTCCTTTACCTTGTTTGGAGCCTGATGAATCTTCATCCTTGTGTTTTCTAGAATCCCTATACATTTCATCTACCATGGATTTTATGGCTAGGAAACTATCTATGAATTAAGGGTCTCGCCCATAGAACCTTCCTCTGACATTGTCTTCTAAGGATCGACTCGACCAATTTTAGGATTAGTTTCGAACAACTCTCCTTCTCCTAATTTGAGCTTTGATCTAGTTAGCATTCAACAGCTAAACCAAACACAAGCTTGTCTAACTTTAACAGCCTTGAGCTCTGATACCACTTGATCTGAAAATCACTTGTGAGTGATTTCAGTTAATTAATTAATGAATGAAGGTATTACAGACTCTTGTGCTGGTGTGTGTCTATGTTATCTTAGGTAACGGATCAATTAGATTGCAAAATACGCAAACAATGGAAAATGGAAACGGTAAGAGAAAGAGAGTAAGAAGATACAAGAACACAACAAATTAAGAAGGAGTTCACCCAATCCTCCTGGGCTACATCTTCGGTCTAGCATTCAATGGTGGCCTTTTCTTATTGCATCTTTAGAATAGAGCTTTTACAATGAGTAACTCAATTTGAGTCTCCTAAAATAGATGATGCTTAGCAAGGTGGTTCTTGGATTCGCCAAGCCACTAGAGTGCACATAATATTCCTTACTAAGTCTCGACCTCAACTGGTCTTAAATGGGATGAGTCCAATTTGGTACCCAATTCCCATCAGATATTCTCTCAGGGATTGCTCGAACCTCTCAAGCCTTCTATCTTGATCAATGCTACCTTACTTTGGAGGTTAGCTCCTCTCTTTGTTTTCTGCTTCTTGCTTATTCTTTGTTCTGTCTCTCTGTCTCACTGTCTCCTTCTTTCTTTTAGTGATCACTTCACGCTCTCCTTATCTCTATCTGTATTTGTTCATGGCTTAAAAATAATTTGTCTCATGACTATTCACTTTCTCTTCCACCCCTTCGGATTGCCTAGTGCTATTCACTTAGAGTTCCTTGTCTCTACATCATTGCCACTGTGTAATGTCTCACAGGGAAGTGGCCACCTGTCCTCTCACAAACTGCACCAACTCTTCCTCAAATGGTTCGATATTTTGGTTATGTTGTGTAATGATTCATCTGCCAACTTAGCAATCAAATTGGACTTCAGAATTTTATACGTCACAACTTAATTCTTCCTCCAGATTCGGTCATTCATCGGGTACAATATTCGCCATTAGATGTGGGGCCCCTAGATCCTACGATTATTTCTCATATTGCACGATTGAATTGCTCAAACATTAGCTCACGATGAGAGGTGGTTTTCTCTCTCATCTGGTGGACACGCATCGTGCAATGTATGGAATCACTCATTCTCCTACCAAATCCACTTACCGCCCAACATGCCTCTGATATTCCGTCGGTTTTCGAGCATGGGGCCTACCTTTTTCTTTAGTGTGTTTCCCATGGCTTTTAGGTTTTCCTTGTGACCAGGTGCTCGAGGTCTTTCCATTTCAAGGGATTTTGCCCAGCAATGCACGATTATCAGAAAGAGCCTCCGTTTTCTGATCTAGACTTCCTAACTACTAGTTTGCATCCTACGCAATCTCCATCGGCCTAAACCAGTGCACTTTGACTAAGGTCCTTATCGTTCCTTGTTGGCTAGAACTACCACTGCCTAGAGGTATTCTTGATAGCTCTTCATTCACAAGTTTTTGAATTCTATCCTGATTTGATACAGTCATAGAACTGTAATAATTTTCATGGATCCAATTCGGATCAAAACATCAACCCATCAAAATGTCACAATATTGGGTACTAGACATTAGTAAGTAGGACACTAGTCACCAGCAAGAAACCTCAATATTGATAAAGTAATGATGTGGTGAGTTGATGTACGTGGGGATACGTGTTAATTGTGTGGTAGTTTATTCTCATGCCAACATCTCATTGTGATGTGGCATCAATGTGGGTCTAGATGATATGGAATACCAATGTGGCAAGTGATGTGGCATGTTGACATGGCAATGGATGGTTGACCTGGAACGAAGGTGACGTCTAGGTGGTAACCATATAAAGATGACATGGATGTTGGGCTTTTAGATGTTGAGATATCAACTAATTAGTATCAATGACACTCTTTAGCCTCTACACGAGGTCCTAGTGGCTTGATCGTTGACCATTGGCCTTTGGAGATATCGAGTATCATCATAGTAGGGCTTCAATCTACAAGCTCATATGTATGTTAGGTGTCGAGTATCGAGACAATAAGTATCTATAGAGAATTAAGTGTCATGGAGGATAGGGGCTAAGTGCGCTAGTAGATGGATAAGGTAGATGATACTAAGGTAACTATGTTGATTCATGTCCCATTGTTTGGTTATGTGAAGGCCAGGTAAGCAAGTTTTAAACTAAATTATGTGATATTTCCCAAGAGGCCGATAGTGGACGTAATAGCCAATTGACTAGGTAGGCTATCGTGGAAGTTGATAAGACATATTATAATGGTGACATATGGACAATGGGTTGCAACATGTTTGACAAGAAGCATGGTATGGAAATTGGTGTTGCCTTGGAAGATAATCTTCTAATACTCTATTTTTTAGGCTCTTAAATTTTCTAATGCCTTGCTTCAAGTGAACACCTTAAGAAACAAAACCAATTCAATAGGTGATTAGATCATAAAATGACACAATATGTTCAATATCACCTTGACATTTAAAAAAATGAAAACATAAAGATCAACATAAAGGGATTACATATAAACCCAAAATGTTTACGTTTAAACTTTTTAAGCCAATAAATTTTGAAAATATCTACTTATAATTTTTTTAATAATTATTAAATTCCTAAAATCCTTATTTGAAATAAGGAAAAATCTCTATTTTTTTTAATAATTACTAAATTCATTATTTAACATAAATAAAAAAATAGAAAGTTAGATTTTTCACTAGATGCATATCGAATTCGTACTTACGAATCCATTCCAAATAGCAATTTTTTCCTAAATAGAATGTATACATGATTTTTTAAAATTCCAGATTTTTCATTTACTATCAGTTTTACAAATTAACAAGTAGGATATTCACCACGATTTTGTTTGATTTGCACAAGAACAAATCTTCAAATTTACAAGCAGCACAAGTTTTTCCTTTAGATTTTTCTCTTTCGGAAGTTTCAGAGTTCATGAAAAATACAGGTTCTTTCCTACTTCTGAATGCAATTTTGATTATCTTTGTGCAATTTTTTAAAATAGTTTTTGCCATGTCTTTTTAATGTACTCCCTTTTTCTGTTAATGAAAACTAATTTTACAAAGAATTTGTCCATCTGGGGCTGTAAGTATTTGCAATTTTCTTGATTGATATACGTTCGTTTGATCACTTCGTATACATTAATCATCTACCCAAACTTCATTTAATCCTCAAACAATACGTGTGCAGAGAAAAAAATTGTGATCGGTTGCGAGTTTGTTGTCAGGAATCTTTCTTCAGTAGCCAGGTCACTACATGAACTTGTCAATGCTTTCAGTCTACCCCCATGTTTTGAATTTCTCTTACTCAATTTCAATGTCTCGATTTCGCCCCAAATTTATTACTGGTGAATTCATAGACCCTAGGTATCCCTAAGCATTAGTATTAGTTGTATATTAAATGCCATTTCTCTTCTGCCTCAATTTCTTATGCTTCACATTCTACCGATATCCTTCCACCACACATTAATCTCTTCACTGTATACACAACTTAACATCGATTATTTCCACAACCTAAAACACGGGAACCCAACTCAGATGACTATAGAATTCACCCTCTCCCAGCCTTGACTGGTGTTTGGAAATCTCCAAATTACTACGCTTTTGTCTCATGCAAACTCGAATTTCTTCTAATAATGGTCGGGCTTTGAATTGTCGAGACTCTTTCTTCACTAGCGAGACCACTACAAAAACTTGTCATGGATAGCTTTAACTGTAAGAACACATGAAGTAGATTCGGTACGGTGCTCACATGACTCATAAAAGAATTTCAACTATTGAGTTTGTCGAATTTACCAAATCCCAAAAATGAACAGAATACTAGCTACGAGAAGTTCCTGAAAATGCTGATGAAAGGCATGGAATTGCTGAAAAAATGGGAGGGTACCAACTGTTTCAAATTTTTTCATAGCCTCAGATATGGATTTCAAGTCCGTCAGTTGGAGGGGGAAATCTCTGACTTCTTCTGATACTAGATGCTTTTCAACATCTTTCTTGATGAGAAGAATCTCACAGCAGAGCTAACCAACCTTCCCCAACAGTACAAGTTGGAGTCAATGGATGAGAGCAAGATGAATGAAACAATGTTCAAACACGTGTTTAAGCTTATCAACGATCCACAAAAAAATGTGATGATGCTTGAACAAATGGGTGTAGATAATATGTTTAATGGTGCTCTTGTCGAGGTTCCTTGTAATTATGTTGGGTTGGAAATGTCTGATTTTGCAGTTGGGTTGGAAAAAATATTTGAAATTTGAAGTGAACTCTGCTTCAGAGAGAGGTGACCGTTGTTGGCTTGTATGTTATGGGAGCTCTCGAAAAAACTACCCTTTCATTGGCCCCTCAACAATGTCACCATTTTTAGTAACATTCACAACACTTTTCCACTTTTAACTTGATTCCAAAAATAAAAACAATCTCATTTAGAACTAGTTGCAATTATTACTCAAGTTTAGGTAATTTTGGTTGTAGACTTGTGATTGATGTCCAAGATGACATTTCTTTTTGTTGATCATCTTTTCTAGATAATGAAGATGAACAAGGCCTACTTCAAGCAAACATTTATTCTTTCCCTTTATGTTGAATGGAGATACCCCATTGACATCATCTGAGAATATCGATGAGTGAAAAAAATTCCTAATATATTTTTGGCAGATTTCATTAAGTATTGATTCTTATAGTAGCATGAAATACAATTTGAATTATGTACAATTCACTCAATATCAAGAAAAAATTCACATGAAAAATCCAAAACAAAATATTGGTTGAGGTGATTTTAGACTTCCTTAATAATTTTACTTGTAGACTTCCTTAGTTAGAAAGAGGCTTTTCCCACTTTGTTATTGAGATAAATATGCCTCTGTAACTAGCATATAATATAAACAAAATGTGAATATGAAATGCAACAATTTATTGGGAAATCGAGTGCTCACTTTTAAAACTATTGTATGAAATAATTTTGAAATATGCTTAGACTATCATATTCAATACAAAGATTAAAGTACATTGAACATGTTACAAAAGAAATTGATAGTAGAGAGGCTATAAACAAGTTATTGGTGAAGGGATAAACATAAGGCCCCTTGTCAAAATTTCAATCTAAAACAGATCCCCTTGAAGTGCACATATGGAAAGATCGAAAAAGAGACAACAAAATCCAACTATGATCGAAATGAGGAGAAATAAAGAAATAAAAGATACCTTCACACATAATCAACATGAAAGGGAGTAACTTGTTCCTAGTTAACATAACGTCATATGATACATGAAGAAACAAACAAAACATCTGTATTTATCCGAGTATATGAGAAGGTGTTTGTTAGACAGATGGCCAACTTGTAAAAGTTGGATTTGGGCTTCTAGAAAATTTTCATGACTTGATTTAGAACATTTTTAGAGGCTCGATGCCACCGTTGCTAATTGGCAAGGGATTTATGGAAGAGAAAATATCTAGTGGACTCTTTTTGAATGATAATAAACTTTTAGGGAACATCTCAAGTGATTTGTTTGCATTGTGTCCAAGTTTAAAAATCTTTTTGCTAAACTGAATTGCTAATCAAATATCAAGATAATAAAACACCTAGATTTGCTAAATTGTAGCATTTTGAAGTAATTGAATGTGGCATTCAATCATATTAAAGGACCAATACAACCAATGTTTGGGAAATTGCATCATTTAAATGTTGTAGATAATCCAATATATGGGTGTCTAACTAAATGTTGCCAAGTTAATGCTAGTCTTTTTCCACACTCATCCCTGAGAAAATATTGACTAGTATTTCATGTCATTTCTTGGTGTTTATCACTACCTTAAAATATTATACTTCCATTTTGATATAGTAGGGATTTTCATTTGTAATTTTTATATTCTTTTTTTTTTTTACATATTATCCATCTATGTAGTGATTGTTTTACTCTAGTTGATAACTTGCTTTTTCCAATAGTTAAAATAAAATATCACTATAAATTGCTAGTCTTGTATAATTGTTTCTTACCTTGGAAACTATGTAGGTGTTTGATAAGGTTGGAAAATTTCTTTCAAAAGGTAACCTAGAAAGTGGTGCATGTTGGGCAGTGGAATTGGCTGTTCAAACCATGGGGTGCCCTATCATAGTGGAAAATATGAATCAACCATGAAAATTGCTTATAGAGGTTATTTAAATTCTTTAATTAATAAGGTTTTTATATGCACTCAATAACTCATTTTTGTTATTTTGAGACATGGCTTAATTTTGTAATGTTATCTTGCATTTTCTTCACCCATATTATAGATTTTTTGTGAGGAGTGAGGTCTCTTCCTTGAAATAACTGACATCATTCAAGGTTAGCCAACTGTCATACATTATTTCTACTTCTATAATATAATTTGTGGGCCAGTTTCCATACATTGTTTGTTATATGATGTCTTTTTTTTTTCAATTTGTTTTCACAAGTTATCTACAACTTAAGTATTTTAGGATGTAACTTATTTGGCATGATTGCGCCTAAGGTTTCCCTGAAGGTTGAATATTAAGTCCCTAAGGTGTTCTTTTCTATTATGATGTTTTATTTGCTTTGTTTATACAGGTCATCTAGCCACATAATAGCCATTATCACCCAAGTAAAGAAAACTTGTTTCAATTTCTTTCTTTTTTAGGGAAAAATTGAATTGACATTACTCATGTTGAGGTATATGTCGTATAAATACTTTATAGTCTATTTTATTTTACACTCTAGTGTTCATCGTCTTTCATGTCTTATACTTTGCATTGTATCTTCTTTCATTTACAGAAGAGGAACTCAATATTGATGGTAATAAGCATGAATTGAAGAAAGATGAGAACAATAACACTCGAGCGACAAATGCAGAAAGAGAGAGAGAACAG
This sequence comes from Pinus taeda, assembly GCA_000404065.3. Lineage (NCBI taxonomy): Eukaryota > Viridiplantae > Streptophyta > Pinopsida > Pinales > Pinaceae > Pinus > Pinus taeda. The sequence continues at coordinate 74,606 of APFE030611642.1, read as the reverse complement.
AATCAGTGCAGTGATATCCTTAAACCCAAAAACTCGCATGAGACATACACATACAAACTGATGGTCAAGTATTTAGAGTTGGTGAATTCACCTGCAATGCCTTGCAAACACAATGAAAATGTTTTGAAGTGATGAAACAATATTTCATGTATAAATTGTAGACCAAACAATATTAAGTTAGAAACTCATATTGTAATAATTGACATTTCATATAATATAATTAATGTCGTTGAAATTATTTATATTTGTCCCTGATATTATTTATTATTGTAATCACTAGTATAAAATGAGAAATTCGCGACTAGGTGACTAAAAAAGTGAGTCAGCACAACTTTTCCAAGTGCAATACTACCAAAAATGGGTAATATTAAGTGACCCAACCAAAAAATGACTAAGATAAACGACTAATTTAGTCGTGGGTTAAAACATATTATTATCTAATAAGTATTACAACTAAAAATGACTAAATTGAATAACTAATTTAGTATAAGAACATAAATAAGACAACCTAACAAGTACTACAATAATATATGAATCAGTCATCTATGTTACTCATTTTAATTGTGTCACTTCAGTGATCTAAACTTGTAGGTGATAGGTGATTCGAACGTTGCTATACGTTGGTTGAAAGGTTCTACTTCCTTAAAAACTAATTATTGGATTAGTGGATGATTAGAGATATGACACTGATTAGAATTAATCTTTAGGGTTATGTCCATTCATCACATTTACAAAAAAATAAATTTGAAGGATAACTTCGAGTTATCTAAAATGGGAGTGGACTTATAGCTAAGTCAAATACATTATCAAGAATACTTGTAAGGAAAAGTGTTGGTTAATTAGTAGAGGGCACATTTCCTTTACTTGAAGACTTAACTTTTCATGCATATCTACATTTTTTATTATCAAGGTCACATCCATTGAACTTAGGATACTAGTTTCTAACTTAGATATTAAGTTTCTTATCTAGTTTGAATGTCCATTACCCACATAAAAATACTAAACTCTTATTATTATTTTTTTAATCCTATGGGGATTTTGATATTTCCCAAACATTAAATGTTGCCCATATTAGAATATCATGTGATACATGTGAAGCAGATTTAGTATATGTTAGATGATGTAAATTACACATTTGCATTAGTTCTTTGTCTATCGATTAGTGAAACAATATCCCATTAGTATTTATGTGAATTCTTAAATTAAATAAGAACTCAAGGCCAAAAATCTATGGATAAGGGACCTTCACCAAAATGCTAGACTGTGGCATTCAGAAAGGCATCCACATGCATAGACCTACTAGGAAATTTCAACCCATACATTTGTATGTGGAGTTGTAGCTAGAGATACATATGCATCATAGGGAAATTGGACTTAAGTCTGAGTACTTATGTATATGGGTAATTGAATTTCAATCCATGGATATATATTTGACACTGGAAATTATGATGTCGATGGATATTTTCTAGTACATATGGGAGGAAAATCGATGCCATAGTCCAATAGTTTGGTGGTACTATCAGATTTTATTTGCATTTTTTGTATTTCTTTTTTAATCTTATATCATCAGATATTTAATAATACTTTATTCAGATATCTAACAACAATTGAATGTTCATTGGATATGCAACGAACATTCAATTTTCATCGGATATCCAACATTTGACCATGTCAATTACCAATTGAAATACCATAAACATTGCACTCTACCTATAATATATAAAATACCATAGACATTATATTATATCTATGAAATATATAATATCAGAAACATCACATTATATCTATTCAAATATATGTATTTAAAAAAAAATTATTATATAAAAATATTATAACACCAGAAAATTACATTACAAATATATATATACCATAAACTTTACTTATGTCTATCAAATATATATATTTAAAAAAAAGAATTGGATAATAAGTTTGTGCCATGATTCAAATAAAAAAGTAAAAACTTTTGTACTGGGCATTCCCTTTATCACTATGAAGTATATTTTTCATTTCATGTTAATTGTAGTGCAATGAGCGCCAATTTAAAAGGGTTTCTTAGAGTATGTCATATATTTGTCTTATGATAAACTTCTTACACTCACTGGTAGTAGTGAAGGATTGTCAACTAACCATTGTGAATCTGGGTGTAAGAAGGGATAGCAATGAACGAGGAAGAAATAATTTGATGCCATACACTCGAATGGTATCCATGTTTCAACAAAGGTTCCATCAAGATCATTATGCTAAACGATGGAGACTTATTCCTAATCAAAACTAGCTCTGATAATGGCTAACATGTGTTTCAAACTAGAGTTTGAATAAAATGCCTGAATTTCCAGGTAGAATATTACCATCTATAATAGTAAAAAGACGAAGACGATGAGGCTGACAATCATACATCATTTCCATAATGGGAGAAGGAGGAGAAGGAATCCATTCCATCCCTAGGAGGGTTCATGTTTCCTAAGATAAATAGGAGTTCCACTAAGGACATCACTTCGCTTTCCACCAGATGCTTAAATTCTTATCTTCTAGCGAAATCATTCTTCTATTGATGACATCTCATAGCTTACTTAATGATCTTTTCCATGTGTTTGATTCTCGCAAAGATAAAACCATGTTCAAAATAGCAATAAGAAATGATAAAAATAAAATCCAAAAATTCCACTTTAATTTGTCCTTGAATTAAGTTGAGAATTAAAATCAAATTTTATGCTCATAACAACTTGTGATATTTGACTGGAGTGAGTTGACTTAATTAACATAGGAATTTCGAGTTGGAAGTATTTCTGAAGTCATGTAAAGGTTATCCCTATATTAGAGGGGTCTAGGATGAGTTAAGTATGAGTTGTAATTAGTTAACTTAGTTTACTGAGCTAAGTCCAGTTAAATTAATTTCAAACTATTGGAGGAACTAATAGTGAGTTAACAGTTTGTTCGTGCACTAATGCATTAACTAGTGATACTCTAGTTAACTGAAGATTCCCTCATCATAAACTCATGCATGTAAATTCTGAGAAAGGCCCAGTTGAGACTAGATTGTAGGGACACTGCACTATTTTTTTTAGAATTTTTAGAATTGTACAGATAGTGCATGCAATCAGGAACCTAGCCTTGAAGGGATTTCATAGTTTTCGATGCACTAGTTTCCCTTTTAGATGGGATAATCATCCATAGGAATTGCTCAAGGAAATAGGGACTTGGAGAGCATGAGAATTGGCTAAATGTTGGCCAATAATTTTCTTGTGAGTTGAAGATTAATTTTACTAAGTGTTGGGATTCTTCCTGTGAGAACAAGAACTGTATTATCATCTTGGATTTATGATTAATGTAATACAGATAGTGGGGTTTGGAGTTATGGCTTTCTGCAGGAAAAATTATTTTGTTATGTGTCATTTATGTTATTCCTCTTTTCTATTATTGTTTTTCTTGATTTTTATGTGCTTCCGCTATAAAGAGTAGAAGTAGATTCTTGTCTCTTCTTTTAGTAGATTACATGAGCTTGTGAATCTATAGTGAAATTTACAAACCATTGATAGGCGCCCTAGGTTTATACAATTCTTTAAATAAAGGGAAGTTCATTCAATAAGTCATGCCAATGTCCTATAGTCACGTTCAAAAAAATCTATCTTTATCTTTATTAACTTGTTGATTTCCATGTCATAAGAACTAGTTTTAAGATATGCATCAATCAAAGAAGTATAATATTTGGCTCCCAAATTCAAACCAACACCTTGTAAATCCTTAAATAATTTTTTCCCCTCTCAGGCTCTTCTCACTTTTCTATGAATCCATAAGCGTGTGCATTGTTGCAAGTGTAAGCTCAATGTATTATTTTTTTTCATCTCAGCTAAAATATTTTCTTTCTCTTTATATCCAGATGCATGCCTATATTTCTTCATCATAATATTCTATGCTAATCTACCTAATTTGTAAGAACTCATTTACATCTCTTTGAAGATATTTTTAGTATCTTCCCATAGTTGTAGTCTACCACATGTAAAAATTAATTCTTCGTGTGAATTTAATGTTGGTTTATAACTAAACCTTTTCATTTCTCTCAAAATGGTAAGAATGTATTATGTCCTAAGATGCCTACCGTACATAACAAGTAAAATGTTGTAAATAATATTATTAGGAAGAACTTGAAATGCTTGCATGCCCTGATATAGTTCCATCACTTTCTTTGAATTCCCTATATCCTTGTACATACTTAACTTTAAGTAGTAGAGGCTGACATCAACCTTGAAAACTAGTTTCTTGCATGTCCTTGATAATCAATTCATTATCTTTGATCGACACTCTTTTGGAAAGAAAAAATTAAGTTTTTCGTAAAGTGACATCCTATAGATTTCATATCATGGTAGATACTTCAAACATTAGAAAAATTCCCCACTTTGGAAAACAAATTAAGCATCATAGTTCTTTCTTTATCCTAAATCCCATTTGTTGCATTTTTCTCAACAAGGTCTAGCAAGTGTTCCAGTTTTTAAGCATTAATAAAAACTTGAATGATACACTTTATATAATGGTTTATTGATACAGGTATATATTGGTGACCACCCACCTATTCCACTTGGATTGCCAACATTGTCTCTTTCATTTTTTCATTTTCCTTAATTGTAGCAAAGTTTACTATTTTTGGCAGTTTTTCAGGCCATGAATTTCTGGAGCCGTTTTGAGGCCCTAAATGGTGTTTTTAGGGAAAAGGGAGAGACTGAAAAATATATATGCTTGATTGCCCTTTTTTTTTAGCATCCTCTTTGACATCTTCAAAATGAGGTGTTCTGATAGCCAAACAGAGAATGTATGCCAAATTTGCAACACCAGAAAGTTGATGTACCAATTTACGCAAACAAGGCCCATAATTTTGGTGGTTCATCTCCTAGGGTTAGGTTTTTGGATGTCTAGGTTTCCCATTGTTTCTCAGTAATAAATAGGCCTTTAAGCCTCATTGTAACAGAGTTCATAGGAATGTATCCATCACATCTCTTCTCAGAGACAAGCTACCATCTCCCGAGCTAGTTTATGTCCATTCTATTTGTAAGAATATTTCAGTATTTTGTTATTAATAAAATGAAGCGTTATTTTTGTTTCATTTCTATATTTATGGTTATATCTGTAATTTTTGCGTTCCTATATAAGTTTGGATCAGTTTGATGAGAGCAGTCTACTCTTTCTCTATTTTTCATTGCATGTTTGCAACAGGGTTAGGGTATAAGGAGCTAGGGCTCAATCTAGTTGAACCTTTGTAAGACCAACCTTGCAAACCCCAATGACCTCTAATGGCTAAAGAAAAGGAAGATGAGGGGGCAATAGATACTTTCAAAATATTTCTCAAGGAATCCCTTGAGTGACAAGGGAACACTATGATGGATAACTCTTCTAAGAACCTTCGATGGCTATAGAGGGGTGATTCATCTTCATCTAGCAAGAACTCTAGAGGTGCCACTCCTTTTAAACTACAAGTTAACTTCAATATTCCAATATTTGAGGGCCAAATAGATGAAGACATCGTAGATGAATGGTTGAATCTGTTGGAAGGATATTTTTAAGTTCATGATTTTTCCAATCAAGAAAATATTACTTTTGCACTTCTCAAAGCCATCCCACATTTCAAGGACTGGTGGGAGACCTACTGTGAACAAAAGGACAAGAGGGAATCCTCAATGTTTCCAACCACACCCACTTGGGATACTTTCTAAGAAACAATCAAGGAAAAATATTTTCCTGTCAGAAGATATCAATATAAATACATAAAGTGGACCACACTACAACAAGGAAGGGACCAAGATGTCTCGGTCTTCACAAATGTTTTCCATACCCTCCGCACTAAGTTGTGTATCAAGGATTATCAGTGGCATTCGGTACTCAGGTACCATGGCTGTCTACACAAGTAAATCTAGGATGAGATGGAATTCATAGACATCTCCTCGCTTGGCATGGAATAGCGATACGCTATCAACATTAAGCAAAAACTTAAAAAAAAAATGGGACTTTGGATTTGTGAATTCGAAAAGAGGAGAAGGCACCGCCAAACCACATAGATAAGTCCAAAGCTAAGGTGAGGTGACCTAGGAAAACCCTCTGAAGTCGCAAGAAAATAAAATCACCACAAAGATAAAGAAAGACATGGGAAAATGGCGTGAGTTCCATAAGATCTCCACTCACTACTAAGTGTCGGGCCAAGTAGTCACTAGTGGCTGCGCTGAAGGCTTCTCAATCATACACATGTTCTGGCTCTGAGTTAGAACTAAAATAGTGGAATGAAAAATGGAAACAAATCATTGAGACGAAGCCCAATGCCGCTGTGGCCACCACCAAGATCCAAAAGAATGAGCTTGAAGATCTAGAGGAGGGGGAACACCTCTTCCACTGATAGATGTGGGTAAAAGGTTCTCTGTTGCAATTCATTGTCAACAACAAGAGACAAAAGAACCTAATTTAAGGATAGGCTATGAAGTAGTTGGGCCTACTGGTGACATCACATCCATAGCCATACACCATCGGATGGCTTCACCATGAACTAGATCTCCATGTTAGCCAACAGTGTCACCTTCCCTACATCATGAATCCCTTCATGAATGAGGAATTGTATGATGTTGCTCCTCTTGAAGTTTATGATGTATTATTAGGACAACCATACTTATGGAAGACACATGTTGTATATGAGTCTAGACCTCGCTCTATGATTATTAATTTGGGAAACAAGATGTACAAGATACCGAAGGTAGCCCTGCCTACTATGATCTCTTTGATCACTACCAAGAAATGTAGTAAGATCACTTCCCAGACCATGAATTTTTTTTTCCTGATGATTTTCCCTTGGGACAAGAATAAGGTTTTGGCCACGGCTTCTAGACAGGGGTCCTCAGCACAACATTAGCAGATGGACAAGGTTATGGAGGAGTATAGGGACATTTTCACCTCACCTACATGGGTAAGTCTACATTGTCAAGTCAAGCACTCCATAATCTAATCTCGGTCATGCCAAAACCCAATGAAATGATGTATCAATGTTCTGTTTTGGAGAACAATGAGATCGAGAGGAAAATTTAGGAGTTGTTTTCAAAAGCGAACTTAAGGCCATGCTTACCACCCTGTGGTAGCCTAATTGTATTTGTATAGAAGAAGGATGGGACCTCAAGACTCTGAATTGACTATCGGGTGTTGAACAAGATCGCTGTTTGGAATAGGTTCCCAATCCCACAGATTTATGACCTTCTGGACCGGCTTAAGGAAGTCAAATATTTCAGCAAGATTGATTTGAACTTCGGTTGTAACCAAGTGCCTATCAAACCCTCAGATGTGCAAAAGGTTGCCTTCAAACTAAAGGAGAGCATTTTCGAATCATTGGTCATGCCTTTCAGATTGATGAATGTCCGTGCAACCTTCATGAGATTGATGGAAAATGCCTTGCATCCGTTCAGCATATTCGATAGGTCCTTCAAACCCTATGACAACAAAATTTTTGTGCCAATTTGTAGAAATGCACTTCTGGGATGACCTAGGTTCAATATCTAGGGTACATCATTAATAGTCAGGGTGTGCATGTGGACACAACCAACATACAAGTCATTTGAGACTGGCCAGCCCAACCACTCTAATAGAGCTCCACAACTCTTTGGGTTTTTCAAATTTCTACCATGCATTCATGTTGGGGTTCTCTCATATCACTTGGCCCTTATGTCGAGTCACCAAGGGTAGAGCAAAAGAAGAGGTTTTTTGGTTTAAAATCCAAGAGAAGGAATTTGTTGAGTTGAAGCAACACCTTTTCTCTGCATTAGTGCTCACATTACCAGAGTTGTAGTAGTCATTTCAGATTGAGGCAAATGCCTCAACTTTGATATTGGTGCATTGCTTACTTAGCAGGGGCATCCAGTGTGTTACTGCTATGAGACACTTTTTGATACAGTTTGAAAGTATCGCACTTACGACAAAGAAATGTATTCCATTATGTAGGCCTACCGTCAATGGAAGCATTACATTATGGGGAAGGAAATGGTCATCCACATAGGCCACTGACCCCTGCAATTCATACAAACACAAGAGAAGTTGCAGAATGATCGCCATCAGAAATGGTCCACATACCTGCAAAAATTCCATTTGATTATTAAGGACAAGAAGGGTAGCACCAATAATGTTGTTGAATACCTTAGTTGAGCACAATTCATGTAGCTGATCATTGTTATCAACTCTTGTAGGCATGATACTTTCAGGCGGCCACATCTTTAAAAGAGCAATCCAGAATTTGGTAACACATACTTGACATTACGAGAACGTATGAACGTTCCAAATTTTCACCTCTAGGATGAACTATTATACCACCTAGGACAAATTTGTGTTCCTTAAATTGCACATTCCAAGATTATTTTGGAGGTACACTACAGTTGGGTCTCTAGATATTTCAAAATAGAGAAAATAGTGGCAGTCTGTAGAAGTATTTTTATTGGCCGAACCTTTGTGAGGATGTTGGGGGGTAAATTAAACCCTACATTGCTAGTGCCATTTCCAAACAAACCATCAAGAAGAAAGGCCTATATACTCCTTTTCCGACTTCTAGTTGGCCTTGGGAATCCATCTCCATAGATTACATATCAGGTCTTCCTTCTACTAAGCACGAAAATGACTTCTTTTTCATGGCCAAGGAAAAATTTTCTAAGATGGACATAATGGTGCCTAGAAGAAGAGTATCACAACAAAGGCCACTACTAAGCTCTTCTTTGATCCAATGTGGATATACTTTGGGATCCCACATTGCATTGTCTCTGATCAGGACATAAGATTCCTAAGTGCATGTTGGTCAAGTATTTTGTCAATGCCAGATACGAAACTCACTAAGGCCATGACATTCCATCCCCAAACTGATGGCCAAATAGAATTCATCAACAGGATGATTGTAAACATTATATGCATGTAAAACTCGAGGAATATATGAACAAGGGAAGAAAGCCTCCCCTATGTCCAACACAGCTATAATAGAGCTCTCCACAGCTCAATGGGCCGCAACCCCTTTCAGGTAGGGTTGGGGTTCAGCCATTATGTCCCATTGATGTGGCCATACCATCTACAGCTACTCAGGAAGATTCAGATCATGTCCAGTCCAAAGCTGACAGGGTTTAAAGCTCCATTGAATGCATTCAGAAAATCCATGAGCAGGTTCATGATATATTGGATAGAGCCAATGCTAAGAAAAAGTAGTACCATGATTAGGATTGGATGTTGCAAAAGTTCCAAATGGGCGACAAAGTTTGGCTACTAGAATCCATCGTAAGCTTTTCCCACTCCGATATGGGCCATACACCATCAGCAAAGCTATAGGGGACAATTCCTTCAAGCTCAACATTCCACCGTTCATTTTTGTACATTGAGTGTTTAATCTAGACCGCCTTCATCCATACTCTCTGCCATTGTTGCACACATCTAACATTGCAGCACAACTCACACCAACAGAGCTAAACCCAGACTGTGTGGTGTTAGTGTTAGTCTTTGCAGCCTTCCTCCAGTGATCAAACATGCTCTTACAAAGTGATTTTAAGGTGTCAAGGTCAAATTTTGTCATTTCAATGAGTCTTTAAGCAAAATTTGGTCACTGGCTATTAGGTCTAGGGTTTTCTTTCACTCCTTTCAAAGTTTTCCAAATGTTAGTCCATGTCACCATTCAGATGAGTGTACCATCATTCAGAGGGTTTTCATCATCATGTCAAGCTCCAATGGGTAATTTTACACCTTGTTCATGCTTCAGTTGTGCCTAGGTAAGGTTTATTTCCCTCTCCTAGGGTTTTGAAGGTAATTTCACTTGGATGGTCAAATCATCAACAAAACTTGTATCCTGATGTTCATACACCTTCCCCTATCCTTAATGTACCTTATTAAACACTTCCAATCACTGATATCCGTCAAATTCCTCATTTTCACACAAACCCTAGTTTCTTGCTACAATTTGGCAATTTTTTAGGCTAGGCCTACGTTTTTCCCTTTTAGACCCCTTCCCCTCACTCAATATTTGAAATTCCACTTTCCCCTATTTCCTAACATCCCTCCCTACTTCCTAAAATTTTCTCAAGAATTTAGAAGCCCCTTATCCCCTTCATTCCACTTCCTTTGGACAAATCCCTTGTTCCACACATCGGTATAGGTTTTACTCCAATGATTTTTTTGAGCAAGAAAAGATGAATTGGGGAAAACTAAGAGAGGGTTCGATCCAAAATAGGCCAAGGAAGAAAATCCTCCCTCTTGTTTTACACAGGTACCACGCTTTTAGAGAAATGTCAAAAATATAGTTTCCTCAGGAGAATTGATGCACCTCTGCAGTGACCTTGGAAAAGTCATGATCTCTCCTAGCTTGGTTGCCCTAAAGACTTTCTTGACGAGTCAAATGATAACTAGACACAAATTTCTTTCCCATGAGCTATCATGAGCTCAATTTGGAGTTGAGGAAGACATCAAAAGTTGACTTCAATAGCACTCTGCCTTGAGGTAGCCTCACTCTGCACATTTTGACCAATCTTGGGAGATTTGATTTTTGACAAGGAAAATAAACTCCAAATTGAATCATTCTAGATGAGCTAGAAATTAGACTCAATAAGCTTTCCAAAAGGCTATCCTGCACCCAATTTGGACACCAGGAAGGCCTCCAAAAGTCTCCTGAAAGAAGTCGCTACGCATTGGGATGGTGCGGCGCATTGGGCAACCCTCTGCATTGTAAAAAATGAACTGGCGCGATGCATTGAGATGGGGCAATGCATTGGGATGAAAAGCCTGAAATACATTCAAATATTCCTCCAAATACTCTCAAATTGCTAAATTCTTCATTTCCAAAGTAAGTTAACATCCCTCCATGACCAATGAATGAATTTCTGTTGGTGCTTATGGTGATTTAATGGATAAAAATTAAAACCCTACCTCCTTGCATTTTTTGTCGAAAAACAATTGCATAGGGTTTATGAGCTGTATTTCTTGCTGCTAATTCCACTCCTAGACATTTCTCATTCCCTCACTCCTTCATTCCCTCAATCATTTTCTCCCTCTCATCACATTCTCATCTACCAATTCCACATTTCCCATATCCCTAATCAGCTAATCCTAAATCCCTAATACCACTATCCCATACCCTAGTCAAATATCTACAAAAACCTAAGTCCCATCCCAAACCCTAGATATCATCCCCTAAACCCTTAAATTCCCTAAAATCATACAGCTAGAATCAAACCCTCCCCTCATTAGTCCCACTCATCCATGTCGCTCAAAAACATGAAGGCAAAACCAGTAAGCTGCCAAGAGGAGGAAAATAAAATTGAGCACACTTGAGCAAGAAATTTAAAGCTGATCATGAATATTGGATTGAGAGAAAAAACATGCACCTAGAAAGGATGCTATAGAAGTCCAACAATGAGAAAAATGTTGAGGCATATGGCCTACCATTACATGGTGAGAAATAAAAGTTGCAAGGCAAGAATTAGAAACTTGAAGGCCAAGTTGAAGAAGGCATTGTGGAGGCAAAAGGAGCAAGATAGACTTTCCATCTTGGATGAGGCTTCCTTGGCACAACATAGCACTTAACGGTGGACACTCAGCCTAAATTTAAAAAACATTGGGACAATTTTTGCAATTTTGGAATTTTTGCCTTAAAAAGCAGGCTTTTCTGCCCAATGCGTCGCGTCACTTGGCACTCGCTTTTGATGGACGCCTCATTTTGAGGAAAACTTAGCATTTTTGGATTTTTCACGGAGAAATATGCATGCTCACCAATGAACAAGAAATTTTGACAGGTTTTGAGCCCCCAAAAAGGTAAAAAAACAACCCAAAAATGACCTTTCTCCCCTTTTTGAACACACGGGAAGCAGTGTTGAGAGAACTCAGTTTTGGAGGGGCAGATGGAGACCAAATTCGAAAATTCCACTTGTTCTGGAAATTATATAGGTATAAGTTTCCAAAAAGCACACTTTGAGAAAATGTGGACACTAGGAAGGCCTCCAGAAGCAGCTACAAAAAGGTGCTATGCATAGAGAAATTAGCACAACGCATTGGGGAAATTTTGCTCAGTTTGACCAAAAATGCTCTATTTTTCGCCTAGTTTCTTGACAGTTTGACTTTTCTCCTTCTTAATGTCAAAATTATGATGTAATTTAATTTAATTTGATGGATATTAATGTAATTATGTTAAATTTTCACTCATAGAGGTAGATTCATCCATCAAAAAGTAGTTTTCAACTGAATGAATCAGTTCCCTAGTTTTTAGAGGCAAGTTGTTCCACTGCCTAATTTTTAGTTCTCAATTTATAATTTGTTAGAAAAAATTCTAAACTTATGAGCTCAACCCTAGAGGCTAGATGGAGTGGTTGTTTGCCTATATCTTGTGCTTTTTTAGTCATTAGCCAAGGTTGGACTTTTGAGAAATCTTGGAGCTTCATTGAATACTCATATCAGCAATTTGGCTAAGGAGTAGACCAGGTTTTGTAGCACTTTATGGGATTCTTGTGGCATTTTGATTTGGTATTGTGTTTTATTCTATAATTGTAAGTTCGATTGTGTTTTATTTATTCCATTTTCTCTCTTGTTTCATCTTAACTAAAACAAACAAGGATAAAGGTAGAATCCATTGAAATTGCAGTGCTCTAGCTAGGGTTTGTTTACTTATTTATGTTTTCAGTTGTTTGAAGAGGATCTTTAAGAATTTCATGCCCTCTTCAACTCCTCACGAGTCTAAAATCTCTCCATTTCACTCAATTTTAAGTACCAAACCATTTTCCTACATCGCCCCATAGAGATCTCTGCAAAACTGAGCCTCATTCCCTAGACCCAAATCTGCGTTTCACATTTGAGCCAACAAAACATCATCAAATTCAATAAAACTCTTCTTAACACATACCTAGCCTAAAATCAGTCTTCACGTTAGTCATCTCAAGCCTCATTGATCATATTTTGTTAAGATTGTCAAGGAGAGAGCCCTCTCCTGACCTGGTAGGGCTAGCTACCAGGTTAAGTGTGGTTTGATGTTATCCTAGATCCCACCTTTCTTAGCCTGAGGTAGATTTAGGGACTAACATAATGGTGACCATACTAGGGAATGAAAATATTATTTGTTTGTTAGTGTTATTTGTTTATAAAATACAGATGGAGCTTGAATTTATGCCAGGAAGCCTTTGAACTGCACATTGCTTTATGAGTGCATAAGTAGATAAAAGTAGCTTCAGTCAATCTCTGGTCTAGTCTTATAAGATGAACATCTGACTTGCGAATTTCCCCAGTAACATGTATCAAGTTCAGATCTGATTGTTGATGGTGGACAACGATCAGGCACCAGAAAGGCTGAAATCATTCACCTGGCGATTCCAAATCATTTTGGAGGTCAGATACAAAGACTCCACTAGAGGATGCACCCAGCTAGTAGAAACATGAATGGACAATATGGAGAGATCAGGTATTCAAGTTGGAATTTCATCCAAGACATTTTATTCTTTGTTATAAATTATTTCTTCCCTTTTCCGGAGAATGTCAAGAAGGCTTTGCAAAGTATACTATGTTTGAGAATAGATCATCGGCCTACATTTGATTCCTTCCCTTTGAAGTTTGTGAATACCAAGGAATTGCATGCCTTTGAGCTTGATCAAGACCATTTTTCTAAATCTTGTGATGACTCTATTCAAAATGATGAGCTTAAAGAGACCAAGACTGATTCTACACCTTCTGTACATTCCCCACTACCTTGTAAAATTCTAGATCAATACAACCCTCTAATTTTACCTCCTATATCCTATGCTTTCCCTAAAAATCATGAGCTATATCGACCAAGGTTTGATGGTGAACGTGACAATATCACTACTGAGAGACATGCATTGAATTTTGAGTCTTTCCTTGACCTTTTTTAAGTTGATGAAGAAGATGTCAATATAAGGCTTTTTGCTCTTTCTTTGCAAGGCAAAGTCAAGAGTTGGTTCAAAGCCCTATTTGATGCGAGTATCTCAGATTTCTAGTAGTTCGTCAAAGTTTTCCTTGAGAGGTAGGTGATCAGACAAAACTCTTTCTTGATTATAGAAGATTATAACTAGTTGAAAAGATTGCCAGGGGAGACAATACAACAACTTTTAGCCATATGTAACCAAGTTTATTATTCAATACCTATTAATATAAGACCTCCTCCTGGATCTGCTCTCTTGCACTACCCGAGTGGCTTTGATCCAGAAATGGAGTTTTAGCTGAGAGAAAGGAACCTTGCAACACTTGAAGAGATGCATAATAGTGCAGTAGATGTACAGGTGCATTTGCTCATTCGAAGGGAAAAGTTGAAGGAAGAAGATATGAAAAACATAGATCTAGAGGAATCGACATCTCTAGAGGTAAAGCTCGACATTTTGGTATTTGTAATGGAAGAGATGATGCAAAAGATCACCACAAGGAATGAGTATAGTGTTCAAGCCCATCACTCGCTGATTGAAGAAGGAAAAATGGCTGCTGCAAAACATTTTCTTTCTTATCCAAGTTGTCATAAATCTGATAATTATTGTTTTATAGATCACCTTGGAGGAGAGAGATCTATTGATATGACATGTATGCTTGATGATGTCTTTTATACTAATGATTTTCCTCAGTTTGATCATTATGATGATGATTATGTTCTCCAAACAGAAGCTAATCTTGCAGACAAATTAGCAGCTAGTTTGCGGGAGGAGGAAGTTCATTTTCAGTAGCTCAAATATAGTGGTCAGCCGATGCATATCAGCTATGACAGTGACGAGGAAAGTGCAGCAAATTTTGTAGTAAGCGAATGATCTTTACCTTTTTGTTCTGCTTCATTTCAGTTCATCAAAGACAACATTCATGCACTCAGAAATCAACTATCGACAAGTCTTGATCTGGACCATTTTGAGCACAATGAAAGCTTTGTTCAAGACTTCTCATATCCAAACTTGCAACACCCGAATGCCATTGATTGTCATGTTGTAGATGAAGATTTAGAGGCTGGCATGTATGATGAAATGGTGCAAGATGATTTCGTACCTTTCTGTTTTGAATCATTTCAGTTTTTGAAGGAAAATTTGCATAGTACGTTTTCAGTAAAGGATGAGAAGCCTGTAGGAAATCATGTAATCTCATTGAAAAGAATAGAAAATGGGTTGCAACAGCCTTTTGAAGTTTTTCATGATCCAATAGTTGATGTGTTGGATAATGTTTGTAGTCAAAGTCCTTCTCCTATCTGTGAGCTTGACAAAAGTATTCATACAAACTTGATCCGGCAACTGGTTTCTTTGACATTTTTAGCAGGAGTCTCGTCACAAAGCTTAGATCAAAATTTCCATTCATGGTATGAAGAAAAGAGAAGTAATCCATTGAATGAGCTAAGTCCCAATGTGCATGAATTTTGAGATCCTTATGTAGTGTTCTTGGAGGCAGATAGAGAATCCATAGTATTCAAGAGATCTGTTCACAAATTTTCATGGGAGTTTCCTTTCAGTAGTTCTCTCTTGTTGTTCATAAGAAAGCACTTGCAGAGAATACAAAGAGCAGTCAGAATACTTACTTGGTTGCTTTGGTCGTTTCATTTCACTTGATCAGGTGATGAAAGAAACTATTAGAGTAGGTTTTGATGAATAAGCTCTACTTTAAGCATCATTTCCAGTTTTTCGGCTATGTTTAAGTATCAAGTCAGTTTTTAGTTGAGTGAGAGTTAGTTTTTGTGTCATCAAGTTGTCAGTTTTTAGTCATGCATTTCAGCTTGAGTTTTTGACTCCATTGCCCAATGGATAAGGCCTGGGTCTGCTCTCCCAAAGATCTGTCATTCTTGGCACCTCCAAGGAGCTACCATCCCCATTGGAGCCAATGTTAGTGTCAGTCTTTGTAGCCTTCCTCCAGTCATCAAACATGCTCTTACAAAGTGATTTTAAGGTGTCAAGGTCAAATTTTGTCATTTCAGTGAGTCTTCAAGCAAAATTTGGTCACTAGCTATTAAGTCTACGATTTTCTTTCACTCCTTTCAAAGTTTTCCAAATGTCAGTCCATGTCACCATTCAGATGAGTTTACCATCATTCAAAGGGCTTTCATCATAATTTCAAGTTCCACTCAGTCATTTTATACCCTGTTCATGCTTTAGTTGTGGCTCGGTAAGGTTCATTTCCCTGTCCTAGGGTTTTGAAGGTAATTTCTCTTCGATGGTCAAATCATCAGCAAAACTTGTATCTTGATGTTCATACACCTTCCACTATCCTTAATGTACCTTATTAAACTCTTCCCATCACTAATATCCCTAAAATTCCTCATTTTCACACAAACTCTAGTTTCTTGCTACAATTTGGCAATTTTCTAGGCTAGGCCTATGTTTTTCCCTTTTGGACCCCTTTCCCTCACTCAATCTTTGAATTCCACTTTCACCTATTTCCTAACATCCCTACCTACTTCCTAAAATTTTTTCAAGAATTTATAAGCCCCTTATCCCCTTCATTCAACATCCTTTTGATAAATCCCCTATTCCACACATTGCGATAGGTTTTACCCCAATTATGTTTTTGAGCAATAAAAGATGAATTTGGGAACAATAATAGAGGTTTTTGTCCATAATAGGCCAGGGAAGAAAAACCTACTTCACGTTTTACACAGGTGCCACGGTTCTAGAGAAATGTCAAAAATATAGTTTCCTCGAGACAATTGATGCACCTCTGAAGTGACCTTGGAAGAATCAAGATTTCTCCTAGTCCTAGCTTGGTTGGCCTAATGACTTTCTTGATGAGTCAAATGATAAATAAACACAAATCACTTTTGAATGAGCTATCATGACCTCAATTTGGAGTTGAGGAAGACTTTCAAAAGTTTATTGCAACAACACTCTGCCTTGAGGCAGCCTCATTTTGCACATTTTGATCAGTCCTTGGAGATTTGATTTTTGATAGGGAAAATGAACTCCAAATTGAAACTTTCTAGTTGGGTTGGAAAGTAGACTCAATAAGATTTACAACGAGATAATATACACCCAATTTTGACACATGGAAGGCCTTCAAAAGTCTCCTGTAAAAATGTGCTACACATTGAGATGGCGCGGTGCATTAGGCATCCCTTTGCAGTGTAAAAAATGAACTGGCGCGACGCATTGAGATGGGTCAGCGCATTGGGTTGAAAAACCCAGAAATCCATTCAAATATTTCTCCAAAGACTCTCAAATTGCTAAATTCTTCATTTCCAAAGTAAGTTAACATCTCTCCATGACCAATGAATGAATTTCTATTGGTGCTTATGGTGATTTAATGGATAAAAATTGAAACCCTACCTCCTTGCATTTTTTGTCAAAAAACAATTGCATAGGGTTTATGAGTTGTATTTCTTGCTACTAATTCCAGTCCTAGCCATTTATCACTTCCTCACTCCTTCATTCCCTCAATCATTTTCTACCTCTCATTACATTCTCATCTACCCATTCCACATTTCCCATATCCCTAATCAACTAATCCTAAATCCTTAATCCCACTATCTCATGCCCTAGTCAAATATCTCCAAAAACATAATTCCCATCCCAAACCCTAGATATCATCCCCTAAACCCTTAAATTCCCTAAAAATCCTACAGCTAGCATCAAACCCTCCCCTCATTAGTCCCACTCATCCATGGTGCTAAAAAACATGAAGGCAAAACCGGTAAGCTGCCAAGAGGAGGAAAATAAAATTG
Organism: Pinus taeda; assembly: GCA_000404065.3. Lineage (NCBI taxonomy): Eukaryota > Viridiplantae > Streptophyta > Pinopsida > Pinales > Pinaceae > Pinus > Pinus taeda. The sequence continues at coordinate 56,956 of APFE030611642.1, read as the reverse complement.
ACCACACTTGATCAAGAAATTCAAAGCTGATAGTGAATCTTGGCTAGAGAGAACAAACATGCACCTAAGAAGGATACTAGAGAAGGCCAACAACGAGAAAAATTTTGAGGCATATGGCCTACCATTACATGGTGAGAAATAAAAATTGCAAGGCAAGAATTAGAAACTTGAAGGCCAAGTTGAAGAAGGCATCGAGGAGGCGAAAGGAGCAAGATAGACTTTCAATATTTGATGAGGCTTCCTTGGCCCAACACAGTACTTAATGGTGGAAACTCAAACCAAATTTCAAAAGATTTGGGACACTTTTTGCAATGTTGGAATTTTTGACTTAAAAAACATGCTTTTCTGCCCGATGCACCGCGCCACTTGGCGCTCGCTTTTGATGGAGGCCTCCTTTTGAGGAAAACTTAGCATATTTATATTTTTCATGGAGAAATATGCATGCTCACCAATGGCCAAGAAATTTTGATAGGTTTTGAGCCCCCAAGAAGGTCAAAAACACCCCAAAAATGACCTTTCTGCCCCTTTTTGAACACACGGGAAGTAGTGTTGGGAGAACTCAGTTTTGGAGGGGCAGATGGAGGCCAAATTAAAAAATTCCTCTTTGTCTGGAAAGTATATAGGTAGAAATTTCTAACAAGAATACTTGGAGAAAATGTGGACACCGGGAAGGCCTCCAAAAGAAGCTGAAAAAGGCACCACACATAGAGAAATCAACACGACGCATTGGGGAAATTTTGCTCAGTTTGACAAAAAAATGCTTTGTTTTTCACCTAGTTTCTTGACAGTTTGACTTTTCTCCTTCTTAATGTCAAACTTATTATGTAATTTAATGTAATTTTATGGATCTTGATGTAATTTTGTTAAATTTTGACTCATAGATGTAGATTCATCCATCAAAAAGTAGTTTGCAACTGAATGAATCAGTTCCCTAGTTTTTAGAGGCAAGTTATTCCACTGCCTAATTTTTAGTTCTCAGTTTAGAATTGTTAGAACAGCTCCTAAAATTATGAGCTCGACCCCTAGAGGCTATGATGAGTGGTTGTTTGCTTATATCTTGTGATTTTTCAGTTATTAGCAAAGGTTGGACTTTTGAGAAAGCTTGGAGCTTCATTGTATACTCATATCAACAGTTTGGCTTAGGAATAGACCAGCGTTTGTGGCACTTTATGGGATTCTTGTGGCATTTTGATTTGGTATTGTGTTTCCTTCTGTAATTGTAAGTTCACATGTGTTTTATGTATGCCATTTTCTCTCTTGTTTCATCTTAACTAAAACAAACAAGAACAAAGGTAGAATCCATTGAAATTGTAGTGCTCTACCTAGGGTTTGCTTAGTTATTTATGTTTTCAGTTGTTTGAAGAGTATCCCTGAGACTTTCACGCCCTCTTCAACTCCTCACTAGTCTAAAATCTCCCCATTTCACTCAATTTTAAGTAACAAACCATTTGCCTACCTTGCCCCATAGACATCTCTGCAAAAGTAAGCCTCATTCCCTGGACCCAAATCTGCCTTTCACATTTGAGCCAACAAAACATCATGAAATTCAATCAAACTCTTCTGAACACATACGTAGCCTAAAATCAGTCTTCACATTAGTCATCTCAAGCCTCATTGATCATATTTTGCTGATATTGACAAGGAGAGAGCCCTCTCCCGACCTAGTAGGGCTAGCTACCAGGTTAAGCATGGTTTGATGTTATCCTAGATCCCACCTTTGTCAACCTAAGGTATATTTAGGCACTAACATATATGCCACAACTGATCAGATCATTGACACATAGATCAAGAAAAATCACTTGTAGAACAACCAACTATATCAGGTTGTCAAAGCTGGCAAGCTCGTACATGAAGGCAAGTGGCTTACCAGGGACTAATTTCAGTAAAGGTTTCCCCATCTCATGGGGGCACTCAATGCAATGGGGACCATTGCTTCCTAAGGGGGGAGGAATGATCCAGGTGTATATTGGCGGCCACCCACTTATTCCACTTGCACCCCCAACACTATCTCTTTTAGTTTTTAAGTTTCATTAATTGTATCATAGTTTACTATTTTTGGCAGTTTTTCAGGTCATGAACTTCCATAACCATTTTACGGCGCTAAACGATATTTTTAGGAAAATAAAAAAAATAAAAAAACTTGTACTTGCACTACTAATAGTTTTTTTTCTACCTCTGCTTTGAGGTCTTCAAAACAGGGTATTATCATAGCCAAAAGAAGATCGTATGCCATATTTACGACCCCAGGAAGTTTATGTACCAATTTTCCCAAACAAGGCCCACATTTTTGGCACTTCTTCCCATAGGGTTATGTTTTTCAATGCTTCAAGCCTTCCATTGTTTCTAAATAATAAATAGGCCTTTGACCCTCATTGTGACAGATTTCAAAGGCATGTAGCTGCCACATCTCTTCTCAAAGATAAGCTACCATTGCTCGAGCTAATTTATTTCCATTATGTTTGTAAGAATATTTTAGTATTCTAATATTAATGAAATGAAGTGTCATTTCTGTCGCATTTTTATATTTATGGTTATATTTGTAATTTGTCATGTTCGTTTTTAAGTTTGAATCATCTATGTTATTGCATTCTTGATCATCATAATGAGGAGGAGAGTCATACTGTAATAAATAAGATTTGTAGCCAGTTGGTATCAAATCAAACATTGAATTCACCACCACAACTCCATGGTTGTTTTGAGGGTTTGTAGTATCATTTATAATGGTTCAGCTAATATAAAAATCCTCATGGCTATGACTATCCTCCACAACATTTGCACTATGGAATAGGCATTGAGCTAGTTGGATATATGCAAATTCTTGTTGGAGCACAACATAATCCTTGTATGTTTCAATAATTTAAAAATCATGTATTCTCACTATTACAGTTCCAACAACTATGTGCAATTATTCAATACCATCTAGAACTATTGATGAAACCCATATCTATTCCACCTAGTATTGTAAAGTCCCTTTTGGCAATCCATTGTCTTGATTGTGTTGTGATTCTTCTTGTTGGGTACCAACTCTAGCTTCATTGGAGAAAGGCAAGTTTCTTAAACAATCCCTAAGAAATCTAAAGATAAAAATAAAACTTTCCTTTCCAACTATCACTTCAGATCTATGACAAAATACCTTAAATCTGCACTAAAATCCTTTAATGATTTATAGTTTGAGTTAACATTTCCTGAGTAGAGATAAGCCAACTATTTTTCACTTAGTTCCACACATAAAACATCATTTTGCATTTTCCTACATGCACTATATGCCGACGAATAAAAAATACATGAGATTAGAGGAAATGATCACAAGGACTACTTTTGGTACCCAACAAAGATCCTTTATATAGAATTTAGTTTCAATTAAGTGAATTGTATAGTTTATAGTTCTTATATTGGATCGATATCTCACATTCTTCCATATGACAATAATGAAAGTCATCATCCACTTGTCCATTATTTAATAATATGTTGTTGCTTAAACTCTAGCTCCATAATATGTTTTGTGTGATCACCTTACATAGAAAGAAGATGGTCTCAGATTTGGAGTAGTTTCTCTTGAACATTTCAGGAATAAAATTCATGAATATAAGAGCTTTACATATGACAAGGGAAATGTCCAAGTTTGTGGAGCTTTACCTTCTTTACAAGCTCCCCTTGTCTAGGTTGTATGGGAATGTGAAACATTGTTCCATGACATATAGAAACACCCTTTACATTCATCCTCTTCATTTCTTCAATAAGCTTAGAATATACCTTTCCAGGGTAAAGTATAAGATGTTGAATGCCCCCCTCCTGATGAAAGTAAGCATTCTAATCCTTAATGACAAATTTTAATTGAGTACACTATTTTTCAAACATAAGATGCCCTTGCACATCATCAAATTAAAAAATACTTGACTTGTAGGCTTTAAGGTAGAGAATATTCTTTGGACTGAAGTCACAACTAAGGGATTACATTAACGTTCACAAAATAATACATCACTTGAATTTTCCTATATGAATTGAGGGAAATTTCCTCCTAATACTCCTATTCATTCTCATGAAATAATGCCTCTAAATTTGATGGTGTTTGAGGGCTTTACCTGACATTTGGCCCTTGAGGTATCCACCATCAAACATTGTCCCTTATTTTCCTGAACCTAGAGGCTTTGTATTATTTTTATAGCGTTTGACACTTGTTTCCCTAATTAGGTTTTGGTAATGGATGGAGGTAATCCCTTCTTACTTCTAGCCCTAATTTCCTGAGGTAAATTCCTTTTATTTGGTTTCTTTATTGCTTTTGTGTCAGCTCGTTTATTTATAAAACATAGATCTATTTACTTTCTGACAATCATAGATCCCAATTAAACCCTTTTAGCTCTAGATTTTCCTATTTGAGTTCTTTTGGGTTCCTTTTCATTATAATTTTGTTAAGGTGGTTTGACCCACCATCTATTAGATATAGTTTCATATTCTTTACAATATAGTCATTTGGGTTTTTTTCTTCACTCTTCAACAAAGTTTTTGAGCTTACCCAGTCGCTTAAGTATTAAGGTTTGTACCCTTGAAAGGCATTAGGGTTCATAAATATTTTTTATTTTTATATACTCTTTCCTTTATTGTGAATGTGGATTTATGTTATTTCTTTAGTAGATAACTCCCATGGATTTATGTCAACTTTTCATTTCTAGGCATCACTGTTATATGCTCTTGGGTATCACAACATCAATAATTTTTTTTCGTTTTTCCTTTGGTTCATTTTCTAACAATTGTGATTTACCTTTGCTAAAGGTATGCTCAACCGTCACTTTTTTCTTATTCGTGGCACTAGTGTGACTACTAGTTACATTTCTCACATGAAGCTTGACCTTTGGAAAATTTACCTCACAGGTTGGAACATGCGCTTTGCTCGAGCTTCTCCTATGTTTTCTAACTATTAGCTTCATTTGAAAATGGTCATCTTATAATTTTATCAAACTAATGCCATATCTAGCATAGCTCATGTATTTAAATGTTCCATGATCTCTAAGTAGACCATCATGGTTTTTATATTGGATTACTAGCCTAGTGGATTAATGACCCCTCTATTTTTATACTAAACTATAAAACTATTGTGTTACTAGAAGCTAATTTGATTTTATTCTCAAAATATGTTTTTAAGAGTGTTCAGCTTCTTGGATGATAGATATTTCCTTAACTATACACTGGATCATAATAGAACTTACAATGCAATGTTTGTGGAATTCAGAATATAGAGCTCCACTACAAACCATGACCATTTCGTAATTGTTTATATACTAGTATCACTAGTTGTTGGCATTATGTTTCTGGTATGGTTATATGTTACAGATGTTGTACTTGATGGCAACACCCATGGCATGGCTC
>APFE030611642.1:13800-43665 GCA_000404065.3 Pinus taeda | reverse complement strand
TTATTGTTTCAAAAGCTCGATCTGTATGAAAGTGAAGTGGAAAGCGAATCTGTGAAGGGTGATCTCTCGAGCGCTGCAACTGCGGAAGTGCGGAGGCACCACAGAAGGCGTAGTGTGGAGACGCCACAGAGGCGACACACAAGGCGTAGTGCAGAGGCGCCATAGAAGGCACAGTGCGAAGGCGCCACAGAAGGCGCAATGCGGAGATGCCACAGAGGTGCCACAGAAGGCGCAGTGCAGAGGCGCCACAGAAGGCGCAGTGCGGAGACACCACAGAGGCGCCACAGAAGGCGTAGTGAGGAGACGCCACAGAAGGCGCAGTGCGGAGGCGCCACAGAAGGTGCAGTGCAAAGGCGCCACAGAAGGCGTAGTGCAAAGGCGCCACAGAAGGCACAGTGCGGAGACGCCACAGAAGGCGCAGTGCGGAGGCGCCACAGAAGGCGCAGTGTGAAGGCGCCACAGAAGGCACAGTGCGGAGACGCCACAGAAGGCGCAATGTGGAGGCACCACAGAAGGTGCAGTACGAAGGCGCCACAGAAGGCGTAGTGCGGAGACGCCACAGAGGCGCCACAGAAGGCGCAGTGTAGAGACGCCACAGGCCAGAGAAAAGGAAATTGCGTATCTGTCTTAAGATCTTTTGTTGACTGATTTTTTTTGTTGATAAGGTGTTCTGGTTTAGTTTACTGTTATTGTGGATCTGGTTATCTGGGTGACTTACTGGTACTTGATGATCATTTGATGTTTATGGATCCAGTTTGAAAATTTATGAAAAGTTGTCCTTGAAAGAAAAGAAGTAGGGGGTTGTAGCTCCCTTCCAGGAGAGACTGGAAAACGAGAGAGAGTTGTAGCTCTCTGCAGGTTGCAGCCTGCGTACTGGTAAAGGACTGCACCAGTACAAGACCATTGTAAAAGGAGTTTCTAATTTGAAAGAAGATAGAGACATATTGCAGCAGGTGGTTTTCACCCACATTGGGTTTCCACCTTATATCTGGTGTTCTTTGATGTGACTGTCTATTTTTCTTGCTGATTATTTTATGGTACTGATATGCAAAAATAATTCAAAGTGTAAATTAGGAAGATTTGTTAAAAGAACTAGATAATACTGATTCACCCCCGCTCTCAGTATTATTTTCAACACCAGCATTGTTAATTGTTCTCAAAACTCATGAATGTGTTACTGTTACTTAGCATTTGCTCCCAAAATCTGGTATTTGTTTTTGTCTCTGAACACTTGTTCACAAAAGTCTGGTATTTATAATGATTATTTCTATATTTCACTATCCCTAAGGGAATGGGAAAAACCCTCATAGAAATTAACCTTCATTGTTAAATTTACTTTACTACCCTATCGTCATTCGAGTTAGTATTTCTGAAGATGAAAACTTTTTTATTTATCAGGGTCGATAGATAACAATTTTAATAAAATTGTCGTTTTTGATTAGCATGAAGAGTTATACTCCAAGATTTGAATATGACTAGAGTTGGATATCTCCCAAAAATATGGTCTCCTTATTTTATAAAGCATGGGTTTATTCTTTCCTAACTAATAAGTGGCCATGTTTATAGCTTATTTTACAATTAATATTTTCCAAAATACATATGTTCTAATCCTATTGTAATATAAACAAAGAAGAGTCTCTAGTGCATATTTCCCCAAAGAAGAAGTATGCATACATGCATAATTGTACATGTGAAGTGATGGAGAAGAGTGTAGTTGATAGCTTCAATATATCCATCATATTAGTGGTATATGGTTGTGGACCTTATCAAATTGTGTCTAACCCTTCTGGAATTGTCATCAACTCTTCGGTTTGGAGACAAAGTTGCAGTATTATTCTTACTTTTTCAAGTGGATTGTTGTAAGCCTTTTGTATATATATACATAAATGTTTAACAATCAATTGATATTTGGAATAAGGCAGTAGATTTTTTAAATAGGAACAAATTTATTTTACCAGCTAGGATCGATGGTTACAATATAGTCTTACGATCAATTGCAGTGATGTTTTCAAGCATGAAGGTTTACGAGTCTTTCTCTTATATATAGTCTACAACACTAAAGTATAAACTACATATGATTTGGTGTTGCGACAACCTTATAAAGCTATGAAATTCCCTATTTTGGTATCCTATTTTCTCAACTATTGAGAAAGCTAAGGTTGAAATTTCAGGTGGCTCCCGAACTAGGGAAGACTCATTAATTTTGGTTTTAACTTTGTTAAAAGATAGGAACTCTTTGTTACTCCACTTCCCATGAACATCGATTTCATTATCAATAATTTGGGTCCTAGGAAAATATATAATCTCTAAAAGTTGCATACTAGGTGATTTCACGTGAAAGGGATGTCAACTTCTCACTAAAAAACAAGTCTCATTAAAAGTGTAGTATCATGGTTAGGTTTGTAAGGATGTCTTCTCATCCCTCATTTATCTATTGATGGATTTGAAAGGATAATATACTAATCTAGATCAGGGTGTGATGCACTCTACTCCATTTTGTTGTTATCTTGTAGACTCGAGAGACTTCTTACTAAAGTAGGACCTCATGATGACTTTCTGAGGAACCTTTATGCAAACATCAAATACAACTCAACAGTTCAACTAGTCATATAGAATTCTCATTTTCCCATGGTTAGGAATGTATCAAATCATGTCATTCGCAAAAATATTTTGGGAGATACTCAGAATCAGTTTAGGTATGGTCAACTTCATTTTCCATTCCATTAACCTCATTGTGAACTCATATTACCAATACAAGGGGAACTAAAATCGGTAAGAAAATAATTTCGCACTCATCTTTGAAGGAGGCACACCCTTTTAAAGGGCACCTGCAAACAAACATGTCTTTTTGAGTTGTAAGGAATTATCATCATTGAAATGGAAACAATATCAGCCTCTCATACTTTATGAATCCATGATATTTCCTTGTTTTGAATTCTATTTAATCTAACAACACATTTAAGGTTGATCCCAACAAGACCTAATTCTGACATGATAGCATTCGTAACAAGATCACTAGAAAATATGCATATGAGTTCGGTCATACTTCATAATAGACATGGAAAACCTCTTCAACTTCTACCAAGCTCCCATTGCTTGGAAGGATCAACCCCTTTTATGTAGTTGTCATGCAAAATTTTTCTGATATAGTAAGGAGAATAGCTTTAGTTGTTGGCCTCTTTGCAAATAGTTATTCTTCAGTTTTCTCTATGACTCATTAATGATTGATAGAAATTTTAGGGTTCTTAATACTTTCCCATGTTCTACAATTCTCTGTAAATTCCTTTTGTTGATCAAGATGTTCTATCCATCCTACTATGGAAGAGATGTCTATTATGTTATTTAAACATTTTGGCTTGGTCAGGTTACAAAAAAAAAAATCATTGATCTTTAGAGACTAGTTTTAGCATTCCAGCAAATGTAATAATCATAGTGCAAGTTGATGCATGATAATTGAGTATGAGGAATATTAATATTTATATCATCCATGGTAACATCATCATCTCTAGAAACCAAAAACCATTATTCAATGGTTCAGGGAAGATATTATCAGAGAAACTATAGTTTCAATGCAACATAGCATCAAATCATCGAGAAGAATGCATCTTGAGCCCTTTAATTGGAAGTGATGAAATTTATAATGTTGGAAATTTGTGCAAGGATAATTTCATCATATTAGTTGAGGATGATGGGCTCCTAGAATCTTATCTATTCAATTTAGGCAAGTCATATTTGAAAACTTGAAACAAATAAATGGGGAAAGCCCCAGTACAATCTCTCAATGTCATGTTGGTCATTCTAATTACTGTTAATCACCTTCAATCTTAGGCATATACAATACCAAAAAAATGGAAGATGTAGAGATTATTTCCAAAAAGAAATCATGTTATGCAAACAATAAAACATCTTCCTGTGACCCTAAAAATGTTCTTTGGTGCATCATGGAGTCTTATAGGTGGTCACATTGGAATAAAACCACCACAATGATAGGTAATAGCATTGGGAAAAATATTGAGAGGGGAGGGTTGGGTGGGGATTAATCAGTATTTTCAAATCAATAAAATTTTCATTTCATCTCTCATTTTTGTAGATTACTTTATAGAATGGAACCCACATGTGCACGCAACCATTAGGCAAATTTTGAGGTCTAAAATGGGCTTCCTATTGAAATTATAAAATAATAGTAGAAATAGTAAAATAATATTACATTATATCATCAATGTTTAGAGGGAAAAAAGAAAGAAACTATTTTTCCAACTCGTATTTACTTATCTCCCTATGGCTTTACTCAAATATCAAGTAGAACACTCATTGGATGTAGAATTTGATTCCTAATCCAAGGATTACCCATGTTGCATACTTTCGATGGACCCTACTACATGACAAATGAGAAATACATGACAAACGTGATTGCAATCACCTTTTTTCATGTACTTCTCATTTTTCGTGTAGCAAAGTCCATCAAATGTATGAAACATGGCTACTCCTTATATAAGGAATTAAATTTTGCATCGAACTAGTACTCCCTCTTGAAATTTTAGTAAAACCTTGGGCATAAAAGTTGAAAATACGAGTTGCAAAAGTAGTTTTATTATTATTTTTTTTTTAATCTTCCTACTTTTTAACTCCAAACATGGTGAATCATCCCCCATGGTTGAAATCATCATCTTGAATCCTATTAGTTCTTATAAATATTATTTTGGTTTTACATTTTCCTTAGGAGGCCCATTTTAGACCTCAAAATTCCCCTAATGTGTTCTTAAGAGAACTAGCATATATGAGTAGACTTACTTTTACAGTTAATTTATCTATCATTTATTTTGATCCAGTAAATCAGTAATTTAGTAAACCTTGAGCAAACATTAACCATGTGTTTTAAGAATAACGTAAGCCATCCCACTAAAGAAAAACACATGAACACCAAGATTTAAGGTGGAAACCCAACGCGGGAGAAAACCACCTATTGTTATCGTTTCTATCTTCTTTTTAATATAAAGAAAAGCTTTTACAATCTGGCACTGGCATCGACTAAATACCAGTATATAGGCACCCACCTGTAGAATACTACGACCTTCACTTGTTCTTCATCTGTTGCTGGAAGGGAGCTCCAACCCTGAGATCTAACTTACCAGCTACCATTGGAAGGAAGCTCCAACTCCCTCAACTCTAGGGACCACATTTCATAAATTTTCATACTGGATCCACCTACTACAACATGTCATAACTTGTAGGCCATGTTTCATCAAATTTTTATACTAGACCCACTACCAACATTTAAGATCAATATCAATCATCAAATTGTAACTCATCAATGTAATTCAACCAATAACTGAAACCTAATTAACTGGAGCTCAACTAAAATCTAACCCAATCAACTAGAATAGTGAGATTACTGTAACTATAATACGAAACAACATAATGAACATCACAGAAAAGAGATCTTGTTTCTATAAACCCTAATTAACCATCTATTAAAATATATATGATACTTCACTGTAGCAAACTCGTGTTTGTACGTTCCTTTCACGAATCATACTGATGTACAGATCTTAACCCTCTAAAAACTAAAAACTGAACAACTGCAATTCTGAAACAAACACAAAATCATACTTAGATCTACTGCAACATTATGCACTGATCAGAAAACTTTCTTTGATCTTCAATCTCAATCGGCAAGTAAATTCAATGTTCTTCAATTAATCAATTCACAATAATACCCTCATTATTTAAGCATATATCGTTAGGAATGCTTCATTGATATACAATAGAAACACATCAAAAATTCATTAACTGATCAAAAATTCTTTCTCATCAAAACCCTACTTTCTGTATGCACTTTACTCAAAGAATATCTACATGTGTATTCCCTTTTTAGGAACCAAATGTGGGTGTATGCAACTTACCAGAAACACATTCATGTGTGTACATTCCTTGCAGGCTATAAAATCCATGTAAAAATCTACAAATTTAGACTCAAAGATTCGATGTAACACAAAGCTTCATACATACTCAAATCTTGACATACATAGACAAATCATGCATTAAGATGCCATCAACACAAATCAAGTCATCCCATAATCATCATTGCCATATGAGATCTATTGGATTTGATCCATCATCAAACTCCTAGGTGCATACTGAGTTTAGATTAAGCAAAGCACCAATAACCCATAACATGCATATTTTCATTAGACCTAACTATTCTTAATATTTCCATCACTTGCACTCATTACACCCCTTGCACACACTAATCTTCTTCACCTTATATAGTTTAGCCCTTTTCCAATACCACATTTCAAAACCATACTCTACCTGATGGTTTTCTTAGATAGAATCAAAACATCCATTACTAGGCTCAATACCATAGGGAAATACCATGGTAAGGACCCTTGGTATTTATAATACCATGGTGCAGAAATTCTACGTGCCTTTGCTTCTTCATACTCATGTGTGTACAAAGCTTTTCTTAACAGGACCCACGTATACTTATTGAACTTTCAACTTTATCATACCTACGCCTCTGAACTGTTATGCCTTTGCCAAATCACTCTGTCACATCCTATTTACATCTTCAACAACTAGGTTTCCATCGCTAGACAACTCATCAAGTAGGTTGTCATTCATCACGAAGGTTGTCATAAAGAACAACTCATTAGGAAGGTTTCCATCAAGGACAACACTTAATTCATAATGCCAACAATCATCCCTTTTGGAGTCAATGGCTACCACTTGTGTTTGGTCACCAGAACTTGTAAATACATGTAACAAACATCAAGCCAAGCACCAAAGCAAGCTACTCTCCAAACACCAAGCTACTCTCACCCTTTGAAATCAAGGGAAAAGAGCTTATCAGTGTTGAATGAAGACTTCTCTATCTAAACTAATGAGTATGAACACTGATCATGCTCCCCCATAGCACATGCTGAAGTGTCTGATAAATGTATAATGAAGTACATGACTCTATGACTCATATGACTTGTCCTATCACCAAGGTCGTAAACTTATATCAATCACCCAATCACATTGGGTTTACATATTTAAGATCATTATTACATCAACTTCCCAAACACAGTGGGGTTACAAATTACATCATATGTCCAAAAGGACTTGACCACAATAGTTCATACATGACTGAATTTTATAATGAGTACACCATAGGTCTTTACATGACGTTTACATCAAATGATAGATATGATATTCATTACCAAGGCCAAGGACCCCAAAAATACCATGATAGTCATCAATAACTATCATTCACCATATATGATCTGCACCATAAGCATTTGTTAGCGAGAACTCATGATCAATATGTACGATAGAACAATGTAGTTGTTGTATCATCAACCTATGACCTTGTATGCAACCATAACATCATAAGTGAGAATAATCATAATATAGGACAATGTAGCATGATTCTTCAGTATGTCATGTTTACAAGTATCATTCAATATATGTAGTAGTAGCATATGACCATGACTTCACAACATCATTCTCATAGCCCAAATTATTGATATGAAGAATTATCACACCAACACCACCTCATCAATAAATATTCAACTCAGGAAGACATAATCAATAAGTTCACCATTCAAGAACTTCATCAAAATAAGAACCATCCCCAAAAAATCACTATGTATGAAGAAAACATAATGCCAACAATGCATTATTAGAAGCATATCCAGTCATCCCCCTGAACCTATGACAATTATTCACTGTCAGATCCGATCATATCATTTTATATATCAGTTAGGACATTAAATAATCTTCCTTAACTGGTCATCCATCAGGTCATTAAAAACATATCTAAGACAAAAAGTACTTTCAAATAGCATCAATAGACTATAACCATCAACCATTAGAACAAAAAATTCAATTGGTAATTGACTGAAGCATATCAAACCCTTTTCCTTGATTTTGTCCCATTGTTTCTTCATCAAACAAAAATATACACGACTATGAAGCTCAAAAATCACGTATACACGTGTATTTTCTTTGCAAGATCCACATACGGAAAGTGAAATATTGAAATTTCATACTTTCATCTCCCCTTGAGTCTGTTTTCTCTGTACCTGTTTACTGTTACTTCACCAAAGACACTGTCAGTAGTATAAGTAGTAAGAAAATAAAAAACAACCATGGGAATCAATATACTCCCCTTGAACATGAAGAATCAATTGAGTAATGAAGAAGAGACCATTCCTAATTTTTGTTTGAGATATTGAAATGCCTCATGTGGAAGAGGATTTGTTAAAATATCAACAACTTTTTCTTTTGAAGCAACATATTCTAGTTTAACCTTTTGTTCAAGCACTTGTTATCTTACAAAATGATATTTAATTGGAATATGTTTGTCCTTAGAGTGTATAACTAGATTTTTTGAAATACTAATAGCACTTGTATTATCACATAGAATGGAAATGGGTGGAGAGTAGTTGATTTGAATATCTTGCAATGTTCGCATCATCCAGATAATTTGTGTGCAACATGATGCAATGGCTACATATTCTTCTTCTGCATTAGATAAGGAAATTGAGTTTTATTTCTTGTTGAACCATGATACTAAGTGAGTCCCCATATATAATTCTCCTCCACTAGTACTTTTTCTATAATCAACATTCCCTACCCAATCTCCATATGTATAAGCATGAAGAGAAAGATCTGAATCTTTGGGATACTATAAACCAAAGTCTTTAGTGGCTTGTAGATATTTAAAGACTCTTTTGACCACTTGAAAATGAGTTTCCTTTGGATTGGCCTAAAATCATCGAACAATCCCAATAGCATGCATGATATCTGGTCTAGTTCCTGCATGATAAAGTAGACTTCTGATCATCGAACTATACTCTAGTTGGTTGACTGCAGGAGAATCATCATGTGAACTGAGACTACATCCTGTCGCCATGGGTGTATAGACTAGTTTACAATCTTCCATTCCATATTTATTTAGAATTTTCTTAAGGTACTTTGTTTGTCAGAGGAAGATTCCATTCTTTTCTTGTTGAACTTGTAAACCAAGAAGGTATGTTATTTCACCAACTAAATACATTTCAAATGATTTTTGCATGATAGAAGTAAACCTTTGAGTCATGGATTCTTCATTACTACCAAAGATGATGTCATCCACATAAACAATAACAGTTAAAATTTTACCATCACCCACCTTTATATATAGGTTGTTATCTGCATACGCGTTAGTGAAACCTTGTTGTTGAATATATTTGTCAAGGCGATAATACGATGCATGAGGGGCTTGGTTTAGCCCATATATTGCCTTATTGAGTTTGCAAACAAGTTTTTCATCATTACCTAAAATAAACCCTTAAGGTTTTTCAATATAGACTTCTTCTTCTGGGTCCCCATTAAGAAATGTAGATGTAACATCCATTTGATAGACTTTGAAATTACGAAGGCTTGGAAAGGAAACAAACATTCTTATGGCTTCAAGTCCACGTATAGGGAAAAAATTTTCTTCAAATTATATTCCTTGTTTTTAAGCATAAAATTTGGAAATGAGTCTTGGTTTATTTCTAATTACTTATCCATTCTCGTTTAGATTATTTTTAAAAATGAATTTTGTACCAATTACATTCGTGTTATGAGGTATAGGAACTAACTCCCAAGTGTGATTCTTTTTAACTTGGTTAAGTACTTCATGCATATAATTAACCCAACATTCATATTTTCTAGATTGAGTTCCATTTTGTGCTTCAATTTTAGATATCAAGGCTAGATGACTACTGCATTGTCACAAGGCTAGTTTACTGCGATTCCTTCATCTGATGCTTCATTGATTCCTTCCTCCTCATTATTTTGGCTAGATGTAAGAGGATCTTCGTCATCTATTGGTGCTTTCCTTTTGATACTTGTGGATGCTTCATCAATCACAACATAAATTCATTCAATAATCTTCTTAAGTCTTTTATTGTAACATTTATACTCTTTCCTTCTAGTGGAGTACCCAAGAAGAATTCCTTCATTAGCTCAAGCTTCAAATTCTCCAAGTTTCTCCTTATGATTCTTTATATAACACTTACTTGCTATTGGGTAGCGGATCCCCCACATAACGGTTTTGGGGCTTAAAGTCCACATTTTTGGTTATTGGTATTGTAAAAGGTCCATGAAATGCGCAGAGCGCAAATTGTAAGGGGTCAAGTCTAACGGTAGTCCACCCTAAAATATTGTAAATTAGTCTAGAATGTGTTGGCCTACCCATGGCCCATAGACTATGGGAATGTATAAATAAGAGCAAGGCTCTAAGTGTAAAAAGGAAGTTGTTTGTGATGTAAGAAGTATTATGGTTTTCTAAATCCGATATTGGATTTGAGTATGTAGTCTGGGTTTAGGGTTGTAGTAGGAGATAGAGGCTCCATAGTTGTGTACATGGAGACCTAGTAGAGTCTATAGCTGTGTGCATGGACCCTTGTAGCTATGTGCGCAGGGTAGAAAGTGGATTGTAACTAGAAACAACATTAATAATGATAATTGGGATTTGGAATATCGCGCATCTATTGCCCTGTTTCTGTTTATGCATCTGTTTATAGTTTATGATTGCGTGCATGTCTGTTTATGTTAAATGGTAACTAAAAGTATTGTGCCTACTTAAATTAATTCAATATCTATAATAATACTAAGCATAGTAAAGAGCATTCACGCTCATCCTCCTAGCCAGGCGAAGGTACTTGCTCTGAACAAATGGTTGCGCAGAAGTAACGTAGTGCGAGGGATCGATTCGCGAACCTTCTAGACCTCATCAAGACATCCCTAGGGTGCAGAAACTTGATACCAACACCCTACCATACTACCTCAGGTGAGACCTTAGTCCGTGCTACGCGGACTATTGCCAAAAGGGCTGGTAGTTTTGAGATTTGTTTCGCTAAACATTTCTAAACCTGGGTTAGGCCCCATCAAGCCAACAAATCATTCTGTTGCCGAGACCGGGATTTGCCTAAGGGATGTATGATGTTGGAACATTGGAACCCTATGAAGCAATAAATTGAAGATTGGTTGGATCAGAAGCTTCAAGAGTTCATATTACAAGAAAACAAAACACTGCATATATTCGAGAAGAGGTGGTTGGATTGCTTCATATATATGGAAATCCAGAAGATCTTCTTCGCGTCCTTCTCTTTAGAACTATATGATTGGATCGCGAGGCTAGTAGATTGCCAGGGAAAGCGCAAACTTGGTCAACCAATAGTGTTGACTCCAGAGTTGGTGCGCAAGCTAGAAGCATTTGAAGGTAAGATCGAGTGGGTCATAGACCATCGATGGATCAGATAATAGGAGGGTTTATCATTGAATTTGCGATGGACACTACTATAAGCTATAGTGAAGTAGAAAGACATTTTCTCAAGGGACCATGAGGTAGGTACATAAAATAATTGAATACCTAGATTAAGATGATGTTATGTGAAAAACAGGTGATGCAAATACATTAATGAGTGGAATGACATGGCTCTGAAAGGTCTACAAAGGTATCAAAGGGTTAGCCAATACTCCTTTATTTTCACCTCCATGAGCAAGAAAGGAAGAGTGAAGTTGGGTTTCGCCAAGCAGTGTGGTCAGTTTGATAAGGTAACACTTTCCACAGTTATCACCTCCACTTATGCCATCCCCCACTTCACCTACTTCACCTGCTCCTTCAACCACCCCACCTCCACCAAACTAGTAGTTTAGCATGGCGAGTGCGATCAAGCTACATGTATTAAGAGGAGTAGCAAACGAAGTTCCAGATCAGTTTTGGTTCGTACTAAGAGTAGTGTGGGAAGCACACGGGGTTACAGATGATAACATTAAGAAGGCCACATTGGTAAGCACACTGCAGGACCATGCACTGACTTGGTACATCAAGCACCCGAATGATAACCCAAATGGAGGAAAAGTGGAGATCCAGATTGTGTTGAATAAAGAGTTTAGTTGGCAGAAGTCAGAGACATAGTCTATCATCATATTTAAGGAGATCGTGATGCTTCCAAGCGAAACCCCCTAGGATTTGGATGAGAGACTGAAAAGTACGATCCGCGAGGCTAATATGACACTAACAGATGTGCAACACCAAGCATGGTTTGTGGCATGTTTGACACCACACCTCAGGATGGCGTTGTCACAGTAGGAGCTCTCTACCGAGGCAAAAGCTTTGGAAATTGCGATGAGGTTGCATGAAACACTGATCCAGTATCCGGGGTTGGGAGTCCAACAAATCCATGCACAAATATAGAACCTATTCTTGGAGATGCAAAGTTTGAAGTAGGATAGGGCACCCTCGCCTAAATGACGCAAAGAAGTATGGTGAATAAAACGTAAAGGACAGGGCCACGATAAGGATCATTGTTTAGTATTCACAAACTATTTGGAAAGAAGGGGAACCATGCCATTGAGAGTAGAGGCTCAGGTAGGGCCAGGTGTGGCACACTCACTCTGGTGCGCAATATGTTAGTTTTGGGGGAAGCACACTATGGACAACTGTCACTTGTTGCATAAGTATACACAGACTCTGCAACATTTATTTTTTAATTTTTGTAGGTCAGTGGGCCACGATGAGAAAAACTATCAAAGTTATGATTTGTTGATGGATTGAACACCTATCTACAGGATGTAGATCAAGGCACAAGGTCAGGATCTAGCCACAGCCATAGCGTGTGGTGGATTCCATGGACGCGGAAGAGGACGAGGAGGAATGTGACCCAGACGAGGGTGCATACAATTAATCTGTTATAATTACGGAGGACCAAGGCACTACGCTCACGATTGTACCAACCCAATGAGCATATCTTGTTTGTACTGTAAGTAGTTTGATCATAAAATGGTAGACTGCTCGACACTAATCACACAAATGTGCGAGAAAGGGGTGCTACAGCCTACTTCGATGCAAAATATTCAAATTATGATGTCTGAATCACACAAAGAAGACCCAAACATAAAAATGGTGCTCAGAAGCAACATGACCACAACGGAAGATAAGGGAAAGCAACCTGAGGAAGATACCTGATTTCACAAGGCTTCTATGAAGGAACCTGAGTTTGACTTGGAGCATGCAAGGGAAACATTTATGGAAGCTAAGAAGAGCTTCATGGAGGTCTCTACGTCAGGTAGTAGGGATCAACCAGAGCCGAGAAGGGATCCTTCTATGCTTACTACCTTTTTAGAGATATGCATGAAGCTGCTATGTGACAATAAGGTAGTTAGAGGACTACAACAACTAATTTCTAGGTGCACAGGACCGGGTGAACCACGCTTAGTCTGGAAACTGGGAAGGCATGCACTGTGTACTGGGAGGGAAATGACATTGACGATGCAGATTGGTGAGTATGAAATGGATCAAGTGCTCTTAGAGTTGGGTTTGGACATGAATGTGTTACCAAAACAAAACACATGGGCAAGCCCACGTTATAGTGGTCTCCTATTCAATTACCAATGGTGAACCAACAAATGTTTTTTCCCATGGGAACATTGCAAGGGGTAACAGTGGATATCGAAAGTGTGAGCATGAAGACTGAATTTGAAGTAATATAGATTGTGGATGATAGTACCCCTTATCCCACGTTGTTAGGGATAGACTCGGCCGTGGACATGAATGGATTCATTAACATAAAGAAGAAAAAAATGAATTTTGAGAAAAAGGCCCTACTCGTAGTAGTTCGACTAGATCCGGCTAAAGGCGTATGCTACACTAAACCTGTGCATGATGATGATAGCGATGATGAGCTGGATTGTATCTACAAGATAACTACGTAGCATTAGTATTGGCTAAATCTAACTGTAGATGGAAGGGTCTCATGGGAATGAAAAAGTTCTTACCCTTCAGATTCAGACGAAGAAGATGAATTCTGGCACAATCGGTTGAGTGAGGTGACAAAGTTAAATTGTAATATGATGACAAAATCATTACATTGCATAATGGCCCAAGCTGGAGATCTATCGATATAAGATGGATTAACACCGATGGATGAATTCTTGAATAAGTTTCAGAGTGTAGTAGCAGAGCACCAGTGGTTCGATGTGTTAAAATGGGCACTACGGGAAGCACTTGCTCATTGGTGGGGAACACATCAGGGAAACTTTGAAAACTAGTAGGGCTATAGGAGGATGATGTGGCTACAGTTCAGAAATCCAAAACTACGAATAATTGAAAGATACGATGGACGTGATGACCCATGCACACACCTCACAAAATGGACCAATGGGGAAGAACCTTAGCCTGAATGGGTACACTTATTCTATCATACCCTAGATGTCATCCCAAGGAACTGGCATCCCGAGACAGAACTCTGACATAGTACGGGTGAATGGGATACCTTGTGTGAATGATTTTTGTTAACATTTTCATTTGAAGACCTATAGGCAGATGCCATGGATGATGCACTACAAGCTGTGAAAGTTTCCATTCTCAAAATAAAACAAGAACCGTGGGAAATAGTTCAACCAGAATGGTCACCTCAGTTAAGCCAGGCTTTAGAATGTTACAACGTACAAGTGGAGGATAATGATGATGACCCGCGAAATATTAATATTCCAAAAACTAAAGGGAGTCGTGAAGTTCAAGGACCAACAATCGAGGACTCTGACATCATTGTGCCACTAAAAGCAAAGTAGGTAAACATTTGTACAGATGCGGAACCAGAGTACGTGATGCTTGGGGATTATTGGGATGATTCCATGGTGGATAAGGTCATCAAGCTACTTCACGGATATCACGACTTGTTCCCAACCAAAATCATGGAGTTAAAGGGGATCCTTGATTACTTAGTAATGATGAATATTACACCAAAAACTAGATGTGAAGCCCATTAAGCAGCAACCTTACTGTTTGAATCCGAAGTATAAGGAAAAGGTCCGCGAAGAGTTGGAAAAAATGCTTGCAGCAGGAATTATTGAACTAATGGAAGAATCTGACTGGGTGAGTGGTATGATAGTGCAGGAGAAAAAACAGAAGCGAAAAATTCAGATCTTTGTAGACCTCAAAAAGCTCAATGACACCTGTGTTCATGATCCATTCCCAATGTCATTTATAAATGATGTATTGGAGAATTTTGTTGGACAGTAATATTACTCATTCACGGATGGGTTCTCAGGGTACCATTAGATCAAGATCGTGCTAGAAGATAGGAGCAAGTCAACCTTCACGACTGAATGGGGTTTTTTCAGTACGTTGTTATACCCTTTGGGTTGAAGAACACGCCAGCGCTATTTTCGCATGTAGCGGTGGCCACATTTAAGGAATTCATCCACAAGCTTCTGGAGGTTTATTTTGATGATTGGACTATATTTGGGCTAGTCAAGCAACATATAACGAGCTTATGGTTAATTCTGGATACTTGTCGATGACACCAGATTGCGCTAAATCTTAAGAAGTGCATCTTCCTCATCCCCTTTGGGAATTTGCTTGGCCATGTGATCTGTAGACAAGGCTTGATGGTGGAACCTATGAAGGTTGTTGTCATATTCAATCTGCAAGTGCCACAAAGTGTCAAACAACTCGGCACCATGTTGGGGAACATTGGCTACTATCAACATTTTAGTAAGGGCTATGCACAAATCACAACACCAATGGAACAATTGTTGAAAAAGGATGCTACATATTGTTGGAATCATGATTGTAAGAAAAGTCTGGAGATTCTCAAGGAAAGGATGGCATCTGACACCATTTTGGTTTTCCCAAAATGGGACATTGAATTTCATGTACATGTTGATGTGTTGTGTATTGCATTGGGTGATGTACTCATGCAGGAAGAAGCAGAAGGAATTGATAACCCGATTGTGTTTGCAATTCGACAATTGTCCAAAGTCGAAAATAACTACTCTACTATGGAGCGTGAGGGATTGGTGATGTTATACATGCTCCAGAGATACCGCCACTATCTAATCAGGGGACAATTTAAGATGTATACCGATCATTCAACCTTGAAATACCTGGTGAACAAGTCTGTGTTGGGTGGCACATTTGTAGATGATTGTTACTATTTCAAAAATATGACTTCAAGGTCATTCTAAAGTCAGGACACCTAAATGCAGGCCTAGATCACTTGTCGTGAATTGAGAATAGTGAGGAGCAAATGAATTTGGAGGAAGGACTACCCGATGTATAGCTCAGTGTAGTTCGTGTCATGGATGGCCTCTTCGAGGATATAATCCACCTCTTAACCACAAGGACTGCGCTGCAGGGATATTTGGTTTAGCAGAGTAAAGAATTGGTGGCACATGCCACAAATTTTACTGTTATCGTGGGGCACCTCTACAAAATGGGAAAGGATGAAATATTAAGAAGATATATGTACCTGAATTTGGACAACATTAGATCCTTGCATAAGCACATAGGGGGCCTGTAGGAGAACATTATGCAGGATGGGCGATAACGTAGAAGATTCTTCGTGTCAAACTATGGTGGCCAACCCTACGTCAAGACTCGAAAGTGTATTGTTGGGCTTGTGACATATGTTAGTAGACTGGGAAACCTTCACAAAGGGATAAGATGCCACTCAATCCATAGATGACATTGTAGCCATTCAAAAAATGGGTGGTGGACTTTCTGGGGCCTATCACACCTCAAGGGAAGACGGGTTCATGGTACATCATCATTGCAACAGAGTATTTGATGATATGTGTAGAAGCATAGCTAGTTAAGGAATGCACGGCCACTACAGCTGCGAAATTTTTATTCGACAACATCTTAACATGGTTTGGATGCCCAAAAATTTTAATGAGTGACCACGGAACACACTCCCTAAATGAAACTATCAGCACACTTACTGAGGCATTCCAGGTGTATCATCAGAAAACCACACCATACCATCCGCAACTGAATGAGACTATAGAGGCATTCAACAATATTTTGGAGACTGCATTGACCAAAGTATGTAATGCGCAACGAACCAATTGGGAATTATTTATCCCTGCCATGCTATGGGCATACAGAACCACATGCAAGAAAGTGATGGGGTAGACACCATTCAGGTTTGTCTACGGAATGGAAGCTATCATGCCAATCGAATACATTGTACCCAGTTTGCAAATAGCAGTGATGAGTGGCATGTCAGACCATGAAGCCTTGGAAGAGAGGCTCGCACAACTAGAAGAACTAGAGGAACAACGGTCTCTAGAAGGATTCCATCAGCAAGTACAAAAACAACGCGAGAAAGCTTGACACGATTGCCATATCAGGTTGCAAACATTCAAAGTAAATTATTTAGTATTGTTGTATGATAGCAAGTTCAAGAAATTCCCTAGAAAATTCTGAATGCATTGGTTGGGACCATATGTAGTCAAAGAGGTCATAGATGGAGGTGTGGTCCAGCTCAAAAATCTTAACAGAAAGCCCTTCCTAGGAAGAGTAAATGGAAGTCACCTGAAGCTCTACATGAGTGGGCCAGCTATCTGACTAACCGATGGAAGTATAGCCTCCACACTCCAAGCAGCTGAAAGAAGGCATACGACTATAAATGAGTCTGCATGAAAGCTATGTGGAAATAGGGTTCTGCGTAAGGTGCATTTATTGCAGGAATCGTGGTTGCACATAAAGGGTTGCGTTACTATGCAAAAAAGTGGGAAAGCGACTGTTGAGGTCACTGTTCATGACAAGATGGTAAATCTGAGACAACAAGGAGCAAGCGATGAACATTTAAGGCATGGAGTCAGAATTGGATTTGAAATGATCTCCTACCAATATCACATTAATGAACCAGAAAAGGAGGGAATGGTCAAATTTGAATATTGACCGGCCTATAAATCATAGTCGGTCATCTACCAAACAACCCATGGCACCGCGGGACCTAAGTTATTCATCTATCTGATAAATATGGACCTGTCCAACTTTGATTCTTTGAGAATAAACCCAATGGTTCCAACATTTCCAAAAGAGGCGTAGGACCTTTGGGACGGCATAATGGCAATAGTTGAGGCCGCCGTGTTGAGCCCAATGCTAGTGGTCGGAGATATACCACAAATTCCCAGATCGATAACAGGACTGGTCCGGATGTCGCCACGAAATTTGTGGTATGGTAAGAAATCTATGAAAGATAAGAGTGAGATGGTGAATCTTGGGATAAAAGATAGAATTTCGTTGAAAAGTGCATCTCTGGGCCACATGCCCAAGAAAAAAATTGAAGATTGGGACCTCACAGACATCAACACCTCTCTTGGAAAAATGCAACATAAGCTTCAACAGACATTGAGTATAGGAGACTAGAGATCACAAACTTGTTGCTCTTACAAAAAGAGTTCATGGCTTTGGCATCTCAACTAGAGCTAAAATCCTATGAGGGGCCGCTTTGTGATAGCCAAGCAGAGTAGAATGAGAATCATCATTTATGCAAATTAGTAGGGGCAATGGAGAAGGAGCTTGAAGAAGTGTTACAGGAGGCAAGGGTGGAGCAACAAAGCGTAGTGCGTCACTCACAGGGATGGTGGACCACAAAGCCTTGGCAGCGTGTCTCACCACACTGACAAGTCATGATGATTATGTTGGGGGCCTGTTCGGCAGTGGATCCCCCGCATAATGGTTTTGGAGCTTAAAGCCCAAATTTTTAGGTATTGGTATTGTAAAAGCTCTGAAAAGTTCATACAGTGTGAATTGTAAGGGGTCAAGTCTAAGGGCAGTCTGACCTAAAATATTGTAAATTAATCTAGATTGTGTCGGCGTGGACCATGGGAATATATAAATAAGAGTGAGGCTCACGCTCATCCTCCTAGCAGTGTGAAGGTAGTTTCTATGAACAGATGGCTGCATGGAAGCAGTAGAGTGTGAGGGATTGATTCGCGAACGTTCCAGACCTCATCAAGACATGCCTAGGGTGCAGAAACATGGTTCTAGCACCCTCCCATACTGTGTCGAGTGAGACCTCAGTCCACGCTCTGCAAACTTTTACTGAAAGGGCTGGTAGTTTCAGTATTTATTGGGCTAAACTTTTCTGAACCTGGATCAGGCTCCATTACGCCAACACTTCCAAAAACTTTATAATGTTTACCAGTTCGACATTGATCGTACAAAAGTTCATAAGGAATTTTATCACTATTCACATGACTAGGAGCTTCATTAAGAATATTTACCACTGTATGTCTTTCCTCACCCCATATGATACGAGATGTCCCAGACTCATCAGGCATGGAAGATTCCATTTCTTGAATTTTTCTTTTCGTTCTTTCTACTACCCCATTCTGTTGATGAGTCCTAGATATAGAAAAATTCCTCTTTATGCCATTATGTTCACAAAATTTGAATAATTCATTTGATATGTATTCTCCTCCCTTGTCAAATCTAAGACATATGATTTTCAAGTCTATCTAATTCTCTGCTAAATATTTGAAGACTTTAAATTTATAAAATGTTTCATCTTCATACTTCAATAAACCAATCCAACACATTCTAGTAAAATCATCAATAAATAAGATGATATATTGTTCACCTCTAAGTGACTTTTTCTTTATTGGTCCACATATATCAGTATGAACAATTTAAAGAGGCCTACTTGCAGAACCATCTTTGACATTGTATTTTATCTGGATTTACATACAAAATTGACATGATTTGCATATGGTATTTTCTCATAGAGAGACATTTGTAAAATCACGAACTGCTCATAGATTACTTGACTTATATAATTTATTGAAGCTTATATGTCCCAATATTTTGTGTCATAACCAACATTCTTCTTCTTTTCTTAAGTAACAATGTTCAAGAACGCCTTCTAAGACATAGACATTACCAGGAGTTCTTGTTCCTTTTATTATGGTCTTTCCTATATCGAGACATTCAACTACATAATTATTTGATCTAAAAACAAATTTATTCCCTTGATCACACATTTTTCTCACACTTAACAAGTTATTCTTCAATCCATCAACAAATAAAACATTTCTAGCTTTAACCGTTTCTTTTAACATGAAAGTTTCTTTTCCTTTGAAAGTAGGAGGTGTATTTTTTCCAAAGGTTATGTTCTTTTTGTTATTTATTTCACTGAAAGACATAAATTTATTTTTAGCACTTGTCATATGTTTTGAGCATCCATTATTAAAGTACGACATATTTTCTTGATCCCCCGCATAGAAAGCTAGACCACAGTTCTCATATTCAATGTTTTTCTTCTTCCATACCATAGACGTTATTTCCATTTGCTTATCTTGAGATATTGATCGTCCTTTTCTCCTGCATTGAGATTCCTTATGCCCAAAATTATTGCAAAGGTAGCATTCAATATCATATTGAAGAGGAGATAAAGTAATGTGATATAATTTTTCATTATTTTGTTTTCCTTCTTCCCTAGTCATGATAGTTTTGTAAGCAACACATTAAGCAACCTTATGACTAAAATTTTGACAAAAAAAATACAGTCCATTAAAGTAGAATCATCTGGGAACATTATACCTTCTAGTGTTGTCATTTTGATTGAAACAAGAAGAGTTTACCTCAGAGGTATTTGGTCCTTTATTCTTTTACTCTAAGAGAGAGAGATATTGACTACTTCCTTTTACTATATTGAAATAGTTTCATATTTATGTATTTGGTCATTTATTCTTTTATTGTAGGATGGAGTGATGTTGACTGCTCTCTTTTACTGCATTGAGATAGCTTCCTATGTTTGTATAATACTTTACAGTTTTTGTTGTGTCTTCACAGTATCCAAGACATTTCTATATAAGAGGTGACTGCTGAACCTTGATGATTTCACCCAAGGTTTTAGATCCTTTATCAAATCTAATATTAATACCTTTTTCTTTCTCAAGTTCTTTCCTTAGACTAACTACTTCACATTCTAGCATCTCATTACGATCTCCTTTTTCTATGATTTGTTTCTTGAAAGTTTCTTCTACTAATTTAGCTTCTTCTAAACAAATATTAATCTGAGATATTTCTTAAATAAAAATATCTTTATCTTCCAGGGAATCCATGAAATTATCATCAAAATCATCTTCATTTTTGCATAGAGAAGGAAATGGATCACATTTAGAATAAAATTACATACCTGATAATGCTTCTGAATATATGGTTCCATTTACTATATTCTTCCTTGTAGTTTCTTTCTTCTTTTGCTTCATTCCCATTGTCTTGAAAATTCACCTTCAAGTCATCATGCTTTGGTCAAAGGACCTGCTTTGATTCAAATTGTTGGGAAAATTACTGAGAGGGGACAGGGGTGTACCAATATTTTCAAGTCAATAAGCTTCTCATCTCATTTCTTGATTTCTAAACACAAATTTAGAAAAGGGAACCTACATGTGTACGTGATTTTTAATAAGGTAACTAACATACATCAGTAAACTTACTTTTGCAACTAATTTATTTTATGTTTATTTTGATCCAGTGCATCAATACTTCATTAAATATTGAATATAAAGTAACCATATGTAGTAAGAACATAAGAAACCATCAAACATAAGAAAAACACATGAACACCAATTTTTAAGGTTGAAACGTAATGTAGGAAACGACCACATGTTTTTTTCACGTCTCTCTTCCTTGTAAGATAATAAAATATTTTACAATATTGTACTGGCAAAAACTCATGCCGGTATGTAGGCAGCCACCTATAGAAGGCTAAAACCTTCACTTGTTTTCCAGCTGCTACTAGAAGGGAGCTCTAATCCCCTAATCTAATTTACTAGCTAGCACTAGAAGGAAGCTTCAACTCCATCAACTTCAAGGACCACGTTTCATAAATTTTCATACAGGATCCACCTGCTACAACAAATCATTACTTGTATGCTACATTTCATCAAACTTTTAGACTGGACCCACTACCAACATTTAAGCTCAATATCAATCATCGAATTGTCACTCATCATTATAACTCAATTGAACATTGAAACCTAATCAACTAAAACTCAAAAAAAGACTTAACCAATCAACGAGAATAATCGTATCACTATAACCAAAATACCAAACAACATATTGAACATCATAGAAACCAAATCTTGTTTCTGTATACCTTGATCAACAATCTATCAAAATGTATACTCTACTTTACAATATAAAACCTACGTGTATACGTGACTTTCATGAATCATAACCGTGTACAAATCTTAAACCTCTAAAAATTGAAAACTAAACAATTGCGATTTTAAAACAACATTGAATCATACTCAGATCTACTGCAACATTCTGAACCAATCACAGAAATTTCTTTCATCCTCAATCTCAATCAACAAGTAACTTCTACATTCATCAATTAATCAATTCACAATTAGACCATCGTTGTTTAAGCATAGATCATTAATAAGGCTTCTTTGGTAGACAACTAAAACACATCAAGAACTAATTAATTGATCAAACATTCTTTTCCATCAAAACCCTACTTTATGTATGTTCTTTCCTCAAACCATATCCATGTATGTACATTCTTTTCTGGAACCAAACACGTGTATAAATTACTTACCAAATACAAATCCATGTCTGTACATGCCTTGCCAACTATAAAACCTGCATACATATCTACAAATTCAAAGTCAAGTATTCACTACAACACAAAACTTCAGACATAGCCAGATCTCAACATACACAAACAAATAATGCATTAAGACACCATCAACACAAATCAAATCATCTCATAATCGTGATTCGCATCTCAGATGTATTGGATTTGATCCATCATCAAACTCCCAAGTGCATACTTAGTTTAGATCAAGCAATACATCAACAGCCCATAACATGCATATTTACTTCAGATTTAACTATTCGGAAGGTTTCCATCACTTACGATCATTACACCTCTTGCACACACTGATCTTCATAACCTTATATATTTTAGTTTTTTTGCAACACCATATGTCAAAACCATACTAGAGACGATGGTTTTCTTAGATGGGATCAAAGCATCTGTTATTGGGCTCAATACCATAGGGAAATACAATGGTAATGACCCGTGGTATTTATAATAAAATGGTAAGGACCCTTGGTATTTTTTTTTTTTATGTAAGGCTAATTCTATTAATAAAAACAAAAAACAAAATTACACCGAGGCCCTCCCTCAACCATTGTTGCTAGAGTTCATCAAGAAGGTATAAACTGCCTCAGATTGGGGAAGACAGTTTGACATGGCAAAAAGACCAATCATATATCCCGGGACTGTCATGAAAGGAAACCCATACATAGGACTTGGATCGATGTTTTGAAGCAAAACCCCGAAAAAGACTCAACATAACACCACAAAAAGCAACAACAAAACGACAGACCCACTGGTGAATCATACAAATAGAAAAAACAAATATTATCAAATAATATTTAGAATACCATCGGGTCTGCATCATTGCATCGTACATATGAAGGTGTAGAGGCTCTTCCCCTTGGTTTTCATCGATGTGATATTGCGATGCAATCCGATCACAATTGCATATTGCTAGATGTAAAGGCTCTGCCCTTTGGTTCCCACCAATGTGATATTGCGATGCAATCTGATTGTAATTGCATATTGCTATAAGTAAAGGCTCTGCTCCTTGGTTTTTGCCGATGCAATATTGCGATGCGATCTGATTGTAATCGCATATTGCTATATGTAAAGGCTCCTCCCTTGGTTTCTACCGATGCGATATTGTGATGTGATCTGGACCCTTGGTATTTATAATATGGTGGTGCAGAAATTGTATGTGGATTTGATTCTTCATACTCGTGTGTGTACTCAGATTTGTTTAACATAATTGTCGTATACTTATTGAAATTTCAACATTATCATACTTCTGCCTCTGAACTACTCTGCCTTTGCCAAAACAATCTATCACATCTATAAAACACTTTGCCTCATCATATTTACATCTTCAACAAGTAGGTTTCCATCACAACACAACTCATCAAGTAGGTTCCCATTCATCATGTAGCTTGTCATCAAGAACAAATCATTACGTAAGATGTCATCAAGGACAACACTTAATTCACAATGGCAACAAATAGTTTATTTTTTCCTTCTCTTATTGGTGGGCTTTCAACATCCAACATGCTTGGAGTAAATTACAAAGCTTGACATAAAGGGTTCTTGCCCAATTTTCCTGGGGTAATTCAAACTAAGACTATTCGTAGGTTGAACATTGATAATGAATGTTCATAAATTTTCCTACCTAGCATTAATAATATTATGTTATTCTAGTAGATTGCAATAAGCCTAGTGGTAATTGTGACTAATAATTTCAAAAATTGGCCTTCTAAAGAAAAAGATAAAAATGCACAAGAATTTTTGCATTTACCGTTAGGTGACAAACTACTTGAAGCATTAGGACTATCCTTAAAATCCTTCAAAAAAAGGGATAGATAAGAGAACATGGAATGAAATGTAATAACATGGACAAGATGCATGCAATTCAAATTTTGGAACATAATTTGTTGGAATATCTCATAGGTTAGATTACCATTTTGAGTTGAATGTGTTTCAAAGTTCAAGTATATCTATAGCTAATGCACTTGAGAGGTGCTTTTTCTCTAATACCAAGTATACATATATTTTAGATGTGTGTGGATGCCTAACTTCTCTTCATTGGCGATATTTCTAGAAATGACTAAGAAATATAGATATTCGAAGGGAAGTGCAACCAAAAATTTAGGTAGTAGAGGAAATATTCTTTAGAAGTAGTGATTGATTCGTTACAAGGAATAAAAATAACCATCCTGGAAACTTAATGAATGAAAAAATGAAATTATTTTAATGTTAGTGAGAGAAAAATGTGAAAGTGAACTAAATGACTTATGCACAATATCAATGATAAGTTTTAATGTAGTTTATTTGCTTTGAGTATGTTTTGTCATGTTAGTTGCATGGAAACTCTACTTGAGAGATTTGGGAACTTGTTTTGTCACATCACCTTCCATGGATTTACCAGCTGCTAAGTGTGAACGTAAACTTAACAATTTTAGGGCATGAAAATATAGACAATGAATATATACATGTTTCCAACTAAATAAATGCAACAAAATCATCAAGCATAAACTCTAACGGAAATCCCCACTGATTTCACTCAAACAAAAATAGAGTTAAATTTCCTACTTACAAGAAGAAATATGATACTTGTCTTTTAATTGAAGGATGTCTAAGAACTTACTACATACAAACAATTTTCTACCCAATTGTAGGCATGTCGTGTAATTTCCATCTCCAAGTATTCCTATGATACCACTAGGGAAAAGGAATCAAGCTATAGGCTCATAACTTACTTGACCCAACCCAATTTCTCTCAATCTTAATAGATCACCTCTCGATATGCCTATTTAAGTAACTCAACAAGCCATAAAAGAAATGATGGTATTCTAATGCTGTGGCCTACATAGCACAAGTAATATGTTTCCTTTGTTTTTGGCTCAATTGTCCCTCAATAATACTCTTCCCTTCCAATGTTGTTAGTGTAGGAAAGGAGAATTAATTATATTGATTACAATTGCATGAAGGGAGAATTCATTATGTTGATTATAATTTTTAGCTATGGTTAATTTGGTAGTGCAATTCCTCAATTCTAAATTATCCAATGAATAAATGGATAATTTAATGGGGAAATGGGATGTTTCCTACCACTATGCTTGGATATAACATCATTGTAGTTTCTTTTGTCATATTTGGTTTTCATTTCTTTGTGATGAACTATTTTAGAATTTTATGTGATGTTTCAACCCATCATGGAATCCACATGAATAAAGTGGGCTTTATGTCTATTATTTTCCTTCATAATTCAGAAAGAACAAAATTATTGATCGTAATTTTCCAAACATGGGCCTTTATCCTGTAAATATAACTTGACCTTCTCATATTGTTCCTTGGCATAGTCTCACATACCTTAACCTAATCAAGGTGCTCTAATTCTTCTCACAAAACACATTGTTCCAACATGTGGAGGAACCTTAGTAAATCCCTTAGTTGTAGTAAGTTCTAGAACTCTTGTATGAGTTGTTTTCTATTATGGAAATCAGTCTCACTTTCTTGATGTTGATCAACCATGTCAAGGATACAAATATGAATGACATTGTTGTATCAATACTAGCTATCTTTTACCATCACATATGTGTCCTCATTTAAATAAGTAAACAATCATAACAACATGGATGAGAGTGATCTTGAAGATAGACATAAAAATCCATCACAGTTTAATCGATATGGGTGCATATGTGAGGTGCTTTCAAACACGTGATCTCCCCTAAATGATTTAAAAACATGGGGAGGACATAACTTCTTTTGCCTGGAACATGCTAGATCCTTTCACAAATTTTCATATTCTAACTCAATATAATGTGTCAATTATAGTTCGGCTCTACACCTTGACCTACAATAGAATGTTGGTAATATATTATCTATAACATTCGTTTAGCTCTTTTTCCTTAGATGAATCCAAAAATACTACGGTTTTTTCTATACCTATAATTTAAGTGTGCTTTAACAACTAGACAACTCCTTGATTTAACTGAATTTGATCAATCCTCAAAATATACCCAAAGAATTTCAGGTTAAGTTTCCTCAAGAATTGTTGTTACATACTCTTTTTCGCAAGCTAGAAATTTTTGTTTTGATTATGGGTATGATGGAGAGGAAGATCCTTACATTTGTCAAATGGAACATGCCCTAATACGAAAGAATTTATTCCCTGGTATAATAAGTTTCTCTAAAGATTTATATTACTTGGAGATATTTTGTCTCCTTTACAACCATTACCTAATACATCACTAAACCCTATTTTAATCATTATAAAGCTTTTTCTAGGATTTGGAGTAATCTTTGACAACATACATGTGATTTTGTACCAATATGAAATTAGTTCTTCATCTAAATCTGAATTTAAAAATTTCTCTTTGATGAGATTTTCTTCATTACCTCTATATAGATTTTGAATCACCATTGATTCTACCAACATGTTCACCCTCAATACTAGTGTTAAAAAATCCTTCAACTTGTTGAGAAGGTGTTTCCTTCAATGTGTGATTTGGATCAGCTATTGCCACTTCATCTTCATTCTCTCGAGTTGTCCTTTCCATTTCTTCATATAAATTAAGACCACCTACTTCATTACTTTTTATTGGTATTGTATCTTAAAAACCAATATTGGAAGCCCCCACACATAGAATTATGGTTTGCCTCTTAGTCTCAGGGAGTAGATCTACACCTCTACTCTCAACTCTAAAACAATCAAGACTTTCAACAGTCATTGTACTAGTTTCTTGAATATATTGAAATACATACACTACATCATTTTCACCTGATTTTTTTGCATCTAAGAAATTGGATTAAGTAAAATTTTTGGATGTTTATCTTCACTTTTAGTTTCAACTCCCAAACCACAAGAACTTTGACCAATAGTAGAAAAAAATCCAACACCATCTAGACATCCAGAATCTGAACTCTTTTACACTAGTTCACCACCTCCCTCTTCTTATGTGGCATCGACCTCAAAGGTATTTTGAATAAGTAAATATATGAATTTGGACCTATTGCCTTCAATATTTTCAGTTTCAGTATGTTCAGTCACTATTACTATGACTTCAATCACTTGATATTCTCTATATTGTTGTTGGCTAATGCTATTCACTGTCGAGATGTTTTGACAGTCAACATCTCCTAAAGGTATAGTTATTTGCAGTGTTCCACCTTGAGGATTTTTACCACCAACCAAACCTTGTCTAGGATGATCATTAGTTTTAGTTAATTTATGCAATGTATGAATAAATTTCTCCTCTAATGCTTGGGACATGTCTACTACCTGATCCCCTACATGTGATCAACCTTTGTTAATCCACCATCCATCACCTAGAGCTCTTCTTCTTGTTAAGTAAAAAGTATTGACACAAATGTCATGTGAATGTAGTGAAACTCTGACCCTATGTTCACCAAAAGGAAAGCCCATATAAGGTTTAGGGGGTTGAAGGAGCATCAAACATGTAAAAGTGAGTAACATTACGATTCCCAACAAATACAACATTTTCATCTCTAGACATGCTTCCAGTAGCAGCCCAGGTTAGTTGACTTGGATTTTTAGACAAGCTAGGCATGGTAAGTAGAGGATGATGAAAATCACGTCCAAGACATAATCTAAATCGCTCAATCATAGACCACTCGTGATGGAAAACAACAAAAACTAATCGAAATGGGCTCCCTAAAAAAGTTATGCAAGAATATCTATGAAATTACCACCTAGAAGATGTCGCAATAATTTCAAATGATCTAACATATCTAGCCCTTTTTTCTACCTTACCTCAAGCACATGATGATTCTCATGAAAATTTTCATCCATTTCCTCAACTATATCATCTTCATATTGATCCCTTGTAAAGTTATCTTCATTGTGCTCCATAGTTGTATTATATAATGACATAGGAGTGACAGCTTCTTGTCCTCCATCCTCCTCATCAGCATCATCATCTTTATTAGCCTATTCAAAATTAATAATTTTCCTCACTAGTGTCACCCTTATCACTATATCCATGTTTTGTAGGAATACCATCATATTCACTGTGCCCAATTTGGAAATTCATTTTAACAACATCTAAACCACGTAGAATTGCATCTACTTCAACTGCATACATGATTTACAATCCATGTTCCATTATAGGGTGGGCCTCTACATTTCTATCCATTGATGCAACCACATCATTTTCCATGCTCCCTTTCTAATTTTCTTCTTGACCCCGTGTTGTCTCTGATGTAATCTCTTTACTATTCTTGTTATGAAACAAACTCAAGAAAAAGATAGAAAAGATAGATCAACAACTTAGAATTCAGCCTCTTCGAGGGGGCAACCTACTTTACATTACATAAATTAACAATTCTCAGATGATTCAAATGACAAAACCTCCTTTCTACATATTGGACTCTAAGGAGTCACAATATAACCCAGCTGATCTAACAATAATAATATAAAGCCACAAAAAATAACAATAGAAGGATTCTATGGGGCACAATAATAACAATATGGAGACAACAGGGGCACAAAAATATTAATAAGGATACAACTACAATAGTAATGGGGTAATCACTAGTATTATAGGGACCCAACATGCCCCTCTCCTTCAAAAAAGTTTTTTCCTCAATGCTTGAGTAGTTCTGGATGCTAATGTATAAAATTCTCATCCTCTCATGTGGAATCTTCAACAGATAAGTTCTTCCACTTGATAAGATACTCTGAAATTGATTGATTTCATAGCTGTCGAGTTCTTGTTTCTGAGACTGCTTCCAGTTCCAATATAATTTTTCCTTCCACATCAAGTTCTGGCAATATTGTTTGAACTGGGAGCTTGTCGCCTGTAACCTTCTTTAAACATGAAACATGGAAAATTGAGTGCAATCAAGAAGCTGCAGGAAGCTCCAATTTGTATGCCATATTACCAATCTTTTGCGACACATTTTACAGACCATAATACTTTGGTGATAATTTATTATCCTTCTTAGCTTGCTTCAGGGACATTTGCTTATATGGTTTTATCTATAGGAATACCCAATCGCCTACATCAAAACTTCTTTCGTTGTGACGTTGATCTGCCTGTTGTTTCATTCTATTTTGTGCCAACACGAGGTTATCCTTTAAGAGTTGGAGGACTTGTTGATGTTCGATGTGATGTTCCACTGCTTGAACCTTAGAACTTTCTCTTAAATAAGATGTGATGGATGGTGGCTGATATCCATAAAGTGCCATAAATGGGGTCATTTTTGTTGCTGTATGGAAGGAAGTGTTATACCACCATTCAGCCAGAGGCACCCATTTGACCCATTGTGTCTGTTTATCAGATACAAAGCAACGAAGATATCCTTCCAAACATTTGTTTACTATCTCAGTTTGCCCATCAGATTGAGGATGATAAGATGAGCTATGAGCTAACTGAGTACCAAGACAAGAAAATAATTATGTCCAAAAATTTCCAGTGAAAATGGGATCTCTATCACTTACAATAATCTTTGGGTTTCCATGTAGCTTTTGAATTGT